>JAPMNZ010951702.1:0-15441 GCA_029875035.1 Pomatoschistus microps | reverse complement strand
GTATGATTTTAATGTCTTGTGTGATTGTTTCTATCTTATTCTGTTCAGCACTTTGAGTTTCCTTGTGTATGAATTGTGCTATACAAACAAACTTGCATTGCCAAGATAGGATTGTCATTGCATTAGAGAGTATGGTGGATAGATAGCTATGGAATGCATCCACAGCTATCTATCCACCATAAGTGTTTAGAAAGTCTCCACAGATCCTTGAAGAGCACCCGATAATCTAAGAAAGCGGCACTCTCCTTTTCTCTCTTCTCCTCCTGTATTTCTTTCTAAGTGCTATGTGCATGAAGTACACGACTCCTCATATTGAATCCTCAGCTCGAGCCTGGGCTGATCTGCACTCAGAGGTGAGACGGTGCAAATTGGCTGAGGGGATTCCCGGTCATGAGGCAGTGGTTACCGATTTGTCAATCACTTTTCAATTAGCAAATGAGCTGCAGGACCAGGGTAGCTCCTGGTCAAAATGACTTCTATCACACAGAGCTGAGGTAGGCCAGAAAGAAGCTGACGCAGCACGAGGGAAGGAGCGGCGTCTTCTTCACACCACATGAGATGGAGCTCAAAAAAAGTGGCATTGGAATTATGGGTCAAATGCAGAGGACAAACTTCCCTTTAAAATGGGTTACCTAACTTTCTTATTTCATAATAATCCAAGTTGTTTACCCCAATAGAATCAGACCATAACATTCTGTGTTTATCTTATTGGAAAACAACAAAAATCGTTTGCAAACTTGGAAGAAAGAGCCCTGTGAGTCATCGATGAGCTGAGTGAGGGCTGGTCCTCTCTTTCTCACATTTCTATCTGAAAAAGCTGATCTAAAGATGTGACAGAGGCCAAAAATATGTAAAAGCATGAAAATATTTGTGATAGAAGTTTGTACTTTGGACTATTAATCGCACCTGTATATAAACTGCACAATCTTAATTTTAATAGAGTATAATATACATTTACACATAAGATATGAATATAAGCCACGGGTTTTCACGTTTCAATGTTACACACAAAAACAAAGCCAATAGACGACTGTTTTAACTGATCACAACACGATTAGATGGAGACATAATAATTAAGTCTGGTCTGACAACAGCCCTAATCTCATAAAAACAACAATACAGTGTCATATTCCTCGCTTCAAATGTTGTTAAGTCAAAAATAAGTTCTATTTATGTAATTATTGTTGCAACTGTCATCTCAGACCTGGCTTCTGCTGATCCCAGAGTGACGAGCTCCACTGTCGTCACTATAACAGCCACTTAATCCTCCTCATTGTTGAAAATATAGAACTTATTCAAACTCAAGGCATACGCTGTGTTGAAAATAGTTTTCACCCAAAATAAAGGTATACCAAGCCGCAAAAAGCTCCTATGCGTCCGTTTTCCTGCATCACCCTGTCTAATTGATAGGGGAAAAATACTTCCTCTCCTTCGGCCCCCTGCCTCGGGCCCTTTGGACAATGTGATTGCAACCCAACAACTCATGTACTATAAAGAACAAAAACGTGTTATATCACTTGATAATAAAACAAAGATTTCTCAAGAAAATAAGACGTGTATTAAATTTGTACATGTTTTGTCCTTGGTAACATCCCATTACCTGATGCACTGTAGCAGTATCGATTACCTCTAATCTGGAGGGTCCCACTCATCGAACACAGCCGTGCCTCCTCCATCATGGCGGCGGAGGTCTGATCCCGGCTCAGGTAGGAATGGTAAATGAAGTGATCCGTTTTTTCCTCCTCTGTCAGCAGCTCTGACCTTCTCCTCCCTGGTGACAACATGAAGGACACCCCCGATGGCTGACGGTGCACTTTCCAGCACCATGAGGCCGCTGTTGCCAAAGCGCGAGGGTCCGGCTGCAGTGTGGGCACTTGATGAAGCAGAGGAATCGATGGAGCGAAGAATGATGAAGAAATGAGACGTGGAGAGCAGCACTCTGCAAAAGCGAATGTGGCAGATTTTGTGAGGCATGAAATTTAAATACAGGTTTGATCCTAAATGTAGGCTTCAATAACGGGAGGAGATCAATAAGTGGAGTGAGGCTGCTGCATGTTAGCAGCACACTTAGAACAGCACATTTTATACTTCAGATTCATGCAAACAGTGAAATATATTCATAATGTTTAAGTTCAGGTTTACAAATGACACAAGGAGAAACACATAATCATCACATGCAGAATAAGCCGTTCTAAACTATCCAAATACAATTGATAAATACAAATAATTACAGAAATAATTAAGGTATTAAATGATAAGATTGTAATAGTTAAATATGTAAATACTTGTTATGATTTTCCATACAGATGTATTGTAGTGAGTTGTGTTAAGACAGTTTGAAGAAGTATTTCCTGTTGGATGAAGATGAGGGACCTGAACATCTTTACATTCTGCTCTGGTCCTAGTATTTCCAGGCAAATTGATTTATTTCACATTATTAATGAACTTTGCAGCAGTTCCACTTGTCAGCCTTGGCCTGTGAGGGTCAATAACTGGAGGAAACTTGATGTTAGTGGATCCAGCTTAAGTGATTCTGTCGTGCTAACGATTCAATATATCAGGACAAATGTCAGCTGCTTTTAATATGTTGATTCCCAAAGCCTGATCTGCATAAGCACTGCTCTCCCCCAGCTCTACAGGGAGCACACGTGTAATGACAAGCACCGATTTCTCCTCGTTTTAGTAAATATTTAATGCAAGACAAAGCCCTCTCAGCAGCGAGATGCAAATGGACTGAGCTGTTGAACGCAATGATTGTGTGTGTTTTAGTTCTATAAGTAAAATAATAATTGAAAGTGATTCATCATTATTAATGCATGTGATGGCTTTGGTGGACGTGGAGGGGTTTGCTTGGTCAACATGAACCATGTGAGGAAGGACTGTGTGTAAACACTTAAGGTGACTAAACTGCTGGCTCTTGTTTTCTGGCTCATTGCAGAAATCAGTGCAATGGATCGGACGGGAGAGATTTAGTTGCCGGTGGCAGAGGTCGGTGGATTGTGTATTCTGTGCAGTCAATAATAAAGTTAGGACTTATGCCCACAGAAAGTTAATGAGCAATCACAAGGACCTTGGAAAGTCATTTGCATCTGGCTCTCACTTTGGCTGAGAGCGGCCCAGAGAGACTGAGCGGCAGAACTGTAAACATGAAGCTCCACGTGTTATAACGCCAGGTACATAATATCTCACACAGGTTTACCCAGTGTCATTTACTAAATTATACTTGTCTCAAATACAACACACATAAAAATATCATTATCCACGTGTCCTTTTTATTTCCATTCTCTTATGGCCTGCTCTGAGGTACAGCACATAGTCCATGTCGGCAGCAAAGGAAAAATACATTTCATTACTTGCAGCCTTTTTCCATGTCATTACAAAGCAGTAATGGTCGATCACAAGGAAAAACAGATTGCTCTGCTACTCACATCCAACAGGCCTCATTTTAATGTGCCACCATTATGCGAGTCACTGCTTTGTTACAGTCAGAGACCAGCGCTGCTTCCCTCCTCCCGCGCTCATATATCTGTACAGAGGAAGTAGACGCTGCACTGTTCTGACAAGAGACAAATGTTTCATTCAAATGTTGCTTTCGCATATTGTGGAGAAGTAATGAATTCCTGTGCAGCGCAGGTCCCGGTTCACAGTGTCAAGTCTGAGCAAGGTGGAGGCACAGCTCCACAACAGCAAAATTAAATTTAATGTTCCATTCGTTGCGGTAAGGTGCATAAATCAAGGCTTCTGATTTGCATGGACTGTGGTGAGCAACCTCCTCCCATTCAAAATAAAGGAAGACAGAATATGATGTCATGGAACAAAACAATGTAATCTAAGACTGAGCAATAAAAAGAAGCACGAGGCAGCGCGATATACTTTAGCATGCTCCAATGTTCAACAATGTTATCAATAAATTACATGTCTTGTTGTTTATGTGTATAGCGCAGAGAGAGTGGCACCAGACATCACATCTATCAAAGCTTTATGACCGTTTCTTGCCATGTTTGCTTTCTGTGTGGAGTTTGCATGTTCTCTCTGTGTCTACGTAGGTTTCCTCCACGTGCTCTGGCTTCCCCTACCACAACGTTCTTGGTGAGTGTGTTTATGTGTGCATTTAAAAAACAACTGATGAGTGCAATAAGTGAACATTTATCAGCTTTTGAGTGAATAGAGAGTGAATATTTTAAAAAAATCCTTATTTGATGAGCTCCTTTAACGCCTTCATTACAGCCCAGACTTAAACCCAAATGTTTTGCCAAATTAAATTGAATAAAATGTGAAAACAGGGCTGTTCCAATGTGGCTCCCAGGTGAAAATAAATGGCCCGCCCCTGTTCTACACACCACAACCAATGCACGGCTAAATAGCACTACATCCTTCCCAAACAACTCAGGCCACACGCACAACCCCATTAAGGATCAGCGCTGATCAATGACCAGGGAATTAGAGTGCAGCTGATCTGATTAACCCACTATTATTTTGAGACACTCCTTATTTACGTTGCACAATGAGGAGAATGTCCTCTTTTCCGCTGGTTAACTCTAAATGAAGCATAAGCAGCCTGGTTACATTCTTGGAGGTTTCCAGTAACACTAGATGTATATGCTACTGCCACAGCCTACTGAAGTGATATTAGCCTACTGTAAATCAGATAAAGGGAGAAGGCACGTCCTCTCAAAGCATGATGGGATTAGAGCGTGGGGCTCTTGAGCTATTGTGGCATCCGTGGAGGAAGAAAAACTCAGGCAGTAGCTCACCCCTGTAGTTAAAGAGATTATCAACAATGAAGTTAATCTAAAGTAAAGTTACTCCACTCTACAGACATGTTAGAATGTCCAGGTATTTTTCAAGCAAATTCCCAGAAAAGGCTTTTTATTGTATAAGTGGCGTGTGGAGGGTGTGCAGGTGGCTCAGAGCTCACCCTGTGATCCACTCGCCTCTGCAAACTCAATAAAACACATACAGGCAGACAAGCTTTTATATTAAAGGCCATATATTCTGATTAATCTCGGCCATGTTGAGTTGGCTGTGGTGGAATCCTGGATGTAGGAGGACACGACTATTCAGAACAGTATCATTCTGCCGACAATATTTGTTAAGGATAGTGCAAACAAAAAGGATACAATTACAAGAGTTTATTATAATACTAAAATAGCACCCATTAAAAGTGGAGAGTCTGCTTTTTCGCTTGGGTCCAGGACATAGAGATGCACACACATGACCTTCTTGCTGTGCGGCCTCAGTGCTAACCACTCCATCACTGTGGCACTATTGTCTTGTTAAAGTCATAGCACTCTCTAATGGTGCACTGTGGCGGAGTGGTTAGCACTCTCAATTCTCAGCGAAAGTCCTGGATTCAATTCCCAGTTGGAACAGGGCATTTCTGGAGTTTAGTTTCCTTGGGAGGGTCTGGTTTCCCCGACCACGGAGAAAATCTACAATAGAAAATCTTGGGAATCATAGGAAATAGAAAATTCCGGACCAAGCATCAACATTTGGAGTTGGGTCAATGGCCGTCGGACTAGTGTGAAGTAACTTAATTTACTACAGTAATAACTTAACTTAGAAACTAGACTTCGAAATATTGGATTTTTTTCCAATCAAGGTTTTACAATTTTTTTTAGTTAAGTATAAATGAATTCACTCTAATCCTAATGTCTGAAGTTTTGTTCCTCAACAACAGAAATTAAAAATATCATGATTCTGATTGAGAAGTATATCAGACTAAAGTATTTGTTCTGGATGGTTTATCATTAAAGGCATTAAATCCATGTTATTTGGTGTTTGCTAAGAGTAAGAAGGAGCCAGACTGCTCTGTGTGTGTGTCGTCCACAGCTGCTTCTTCAGTGTGGACACGAACATGATTAAAAGGAGATTTTGAGATGAATGGTGATCAAATCAGCTCATTTAGTTGTTTTTTTATTAAACTGTGCATTTTTGGTCACTTTTATGAGGGATGTTGTAAAGGCGGCAACTTTTGAGCATTGTGAAATTGGGCAACCATCTGCGACTTTGTGAGCACTGAAAAAAAATAACGGTTAATGTCCATATGTCTGAGCACAAGCTGTGCTGCACCAGGCGTGTGTGTGGGGCAGTCGCTGATGCAAAAAATAAATGAAAGTTTGGTCCGTGTCGATGTTGTAGATGTGTATTTGAGTTTGAGTTTGCAAAGAGCTGGAGAGGCGGAGGATGTAGTTTCAGAGGAGCTGTGAGAAAAACACACACGCTCATACACCAACGGCTCAAATCGATTTTGAAGCAGAGGCGGCAGATATTTCTGTACCAATGAGCCTGAGGCGCAGTGCACACCAAAAGAGAACCGGAGAAAAAGCAGCCACTGAAAGAAAGAGTAGAGAAAAAACTTCTTCAAATTCCAACTTGCAAATAAAAAAGCAAAGCAATCAATCATGTCAGGCCGCTCATTCCTGGCCAGCGTGTCCCGTAGCGACAGAATCAAATCAGACAAGACCAGAATATGCAAACTTATTTGCTCTTTCTGGACGGGTAAAGAAGGAGGGCTATTGGGGTCTTGAAAGATAAATGAGCATTCCAGCTGACGACATAGAGGCCTGTTAAAAGTTTACTGTCACAAACACTAATTAATCACTGCACAAGAGGCTATTAATCATATATTAATGAGACGGTCTCTCCACTGGGCTGGTCCAGGCCTCCCTCGGCCTGTGGCCCTGCGCTCAGCAGAAAGCATCCAGCACTCAATTAATCTTGTGCCACCTCGGCTGCTCCAGACAGACACCTTCATTTAATGCAGGCCAATAACAAGGACATTTAAAGTGTCCATATTTCAACACATTTTTTGGGACAGTTAATCACAGCAGGTGCTTCACAGAAATTCCCCTTGTCTCTTTTAGACACTGATGTAATTGCCCTGCAGACAGGGCTTATATTGTATCCTCATTCAATATTTAATCTTTTTCTCCACAGAAAAGGTAAAGGTGACAGAGTGAAATGGACTTGGCAGATTATTTAGAGTAATGTCTTTTTGATTGTTGAAACTGCACCTCCTAATCCTGTTCAGGCTACATCACAGGAAAGCTCATATTGTGGTCAACTTTACAATTCACTTTGCACTCTGTCTATCGATTGAACTGCTCCTCTGGTGGAGTCATCTGGACAGAGAATACTGTTGGGATGAGGATATTGCAGCTCATTCCTCCACAAGCAATGAGCTGACACACTTATTATATTCATGATCATCGTCCAGCAGACGCTTACAGGGAGGAAGAAACCAAACTACTATTTATTACACTAATCACTTTTGTTGCTAATTATAAGATGAATTAGACAACACTAACTATGCACAGTGAAAGGAAACAAGGTGTACGTACACAACAGGTTTCATTTGCATCTGTGCATCCATCACATGAATATTACAGGTCAACTTTAGAAGCTTATTGTGAAAAAAGTGTGCGTATGACCCATGTGCCTCTTCTTCAAAAATGTTTATCAAGCGTTGGGCATTTATAAACTGGAGGAGTGCATTAAACAGTAGGGGTGTCAGGGCTTGCTGATGGAGAGAGCCGCAGTATTGTCCTGTCCTTATGCAGATCACACCGAGGGTCAGGGAGGGTCCAGTCTCTGAACTACTGCTGCCACATACTAATGCCCAGCGCCAAGAGGTTACACTATCAACAAATGCAAAACTCGTCGTCGATCCATATTCTGAAAGGACGCACTACCTTTATGCAGAGGTTATACAAATATTTCCAAAATGTGAGGTCACTGCTTATCAGTAGCAGTTTTAACAGTCTTGATCGTTAGAGAGCTAATGAAGCGAGGCCTAACTTTACACCTGCGCCATCCAAAGAGCAAGAGAATAAAGCAAATGGTCTGTGAAGTTATGAGCGCCGTCCGAAGAGAGGTTTAAGACACAGGTTGACAGACTGTTGCGCTGCACGTCCGAACTAATGGTCCCTGAAGTAGTATAACTCAATGAACAGAGCCGCATTCTGCAACAGAGATGATGACCTGAATTTTACCATCTCTGCGCTAAATGTGAACATCAATAACACCTCTGCCAGTTAAACCCATGTAAACAGCTCAGGCCAGATGCATTGCCTTGACAGCTTTTCCCGAGAGGACAGACAAATGCCGCAGTCTGAAAAATTCCACACTTCATAATCCTTTGATTTTTGAACTGTGCTGACTTAATGTACACAGTTTTACAAATGGCCCCAAACGGATGGCTCCCGTGGTGCCTCTGTCCTGCTGTTTAATTACATTTTAAACATATGTTGCTCCAGCACACACAGACAGCCTGTTCACAGCAGCCTCCGGGCCTTGTTTGAACAGCGAGTTTGCCTTTGGAGTCGACATCTGAACAAAACCTTCAGGGAGCTCACATAAAGATGTCCTGCTCACATTTGTCACGCCTCATCAAATGCAAGCCTGTAGTACTCAGCCGTCCTTCTACTCATCTGTAAGAGACCCACACAGGACATTTGCTAATATCCTTTTAAACGGAGAAGTTATGGACATGAATCAAAACCCAATCGGAGACAAATGATCATAATTAAGCACTCAGGGATCCATTGGAATAATAAAGGCATGTAGAACTAAAGGTCTAAACAGGAGCTCGTTTTATCAACGACCTCCAGACTATGACACTTATGTGTAATAATGGCCCCCAAGTGGAAAGGAGACATAATAAACATGCGACCCGGTGGCCAGGTTTGTCACAGAAATGTCCTTTAACTGCACATACACTCTCTAATTGGTTTGGCTCTCTGGTGGCTCCCTGTAATTTCCCACCAAAAGCGGGAAAGTCGTGGGGAGCCCAGGCTGGAGGTCCAGGCTGATGGCTGCACTTGTTGTCCTTCAGTACATTATGCAGGGATCACCTCAGAGCGCAGGACAGATACATCTCCCTCATGTGCCCCATGGGGGACGCTGATGGCTTAAAAGCAAGGTATCCACGGGAGACCCATTGACCTAAGGACACACAAAGTGGGGAGGTGGTGATGGAGCACGGGCCGTAGAGGACAAAGAGGAGGTGCTCAGCTGTCACCCAGCGCGGGGCTCAGTCACTGCTGCTTTAATGGAGGACAGAGCAGCTTCAGGACAAGACTCAAGCAGCTCAGGCCTAAGAGCTGCTAATTTACATTTAAAACAATATCAATATTATCATCAGCCAAAATGACACTTTATGGGATTACATTGTTTTTTCTTCCAAACAGAAATATTGTTGATTTATTTATGAACATATAGGGCTAGTGGTCATCATACAACACGATGGAACAGGTATTATTATTATGTATTATTGCATTGTGTTCTAATGGTTTAATTACTGAATCTGTTGTTAGTGAATTTACCATTTTGTAAAGTTCTCCAAGACTGAATTGAAAATATGCTGATAGAGTAATAAAGTAATAAACTGCATTAAAACAAAGAATATTTATGAATAATATAGTTCTTCTGCTGAATAATAAATGAACAGAACTCTTCTCTTCATTCTCACGTGTTGTGGTTATTACATTACAAACGTTTAGTGCTGGACTTTTTATTGCTGGTTTGTTTTATTTATTTATATGTTTTATCTGACAGCAGGCTCCGCCACAGGGCCTGGCGCTGACGACGTGTTAGTCCAGATCCATCGTGTTTGTGCTCAGCTCTACAGAGACCAGTGTGTGTGGTTACGTTAACATTAATGTTATGATTGGTTGTGTAGAAGGCCTTTGATGACACGCTTAATGAGAGGTCTCAGGGAGCAGCGCAGCGGGGCGAAGGCGAGACCTCCCACATCAAACACTGAAGCTGCAGGACTTTGTCTCAGTCCATTTTCCCCACAGACACTCACTCTCTCCTCCGTGCAAAGACAACAGTGTCGTCTTGCACATAGATCAGAGCCCTGGACCCACAGCACTGACAATAATGTAATTTCACATTTCAATATTCTATTCATCTTTGTTTCAGACTCAAAGTTGGTCCATATTTTGAAAGAATAGGAATATAAACAGAGACACTGCAATACAATACAGTCAGAGAGTTTGTCCAGTTCAGTTGTCTCACTATAATTATACCAATCTAGAATATTTTTTTATATTGTCTGTACTTGATTTATTCTGATGTTTTGATTTTGTTTTTAACTTGCTCTAGCACCTTCAGATGAGTTTGCATATGTAAGGTGCTTTATAAATAAACTCTATTATTATCATTATTATTATTATCAAGCTGTCCAGGGACTATGGGTGGAAACTCGTAGTTATACCAAAACATTTATATTTTTTTGAGACAATTGTTTCCTGTGTTTTGTCCCTGATAAATAAATACAATTCCAGAGCAGAGGTGATATCAGCTAATTTCTACAGTCTGAATAATAGTGTTTTTGGATATATGCTCTTCTTTGTCCATGACTGATAATAAAAAATATAGCACATTCACAAGGTTGAGGAATGTATAGCTTGTATTTACTCATGAATGTGACTAAAATGCTTAAAATATTAACAGTAAGATGTCCTGCCATTTCTGATTAAGATAAAAACACTTTATCTCCCCTGGATTTGTTCTCTTCTTGAAAAGCAAACACACGGAGCGCGACGTACAAATATCCCATGATACGTGTCAAACAAAAATGATTGATATTCATGAAAATCAAATAAACCACGGACACGTCTAAATACTGCAGTTCACATGCGCATCTGGACGTGCGCTCTTCCTGCTCGCCCGAGTTTACTCAGCTTTGGAGTCACGTCGCACAGATGGAGGCTACTCTCAGGGAATCAGGCTAATGTCACAGGGGAAAATATTATTGCATGGCTGACCTCTGTTTGATAGTACTCCGAGTGAGTGTTTACAAGGAGCCCTGTAGTCCCGACCTCGCAGACATTATCCACCTCATCAAAGACATGCCTCTAGTACAATAGTGAATAAGGCAGAACCCCTATCACCACACTGACGCTCTTTTCGCCAGAGAAATCTCCAATCTCTTGTTTATTATATAACATTGACCCATTACGCTCGGGACAGAAGCACGTCTTGAGCCCATGTTTTCCTAAAGAGCAGAAATGGTTGTGGTATTGACTTAGACCACGCTCCAATGATGAATCTCCCTCCACAAATTAACATCAAAGTGTGGCGGCTGCAGCCAATGCCTGGGAAGTATATTTGTGAACTTGGTAGGATTCGACTCTCCCACCATCAGCGAGAAAAAACAAGCAAGGGTCCTGTCAAATACATCAACCACATAGTTATATAATCTATGTATTTTCCTTTCTAAAACGCTTTATTATTACTGGAAAAAACGAATGCATGTTACTGATTGATATGGAAATAACATATTTTTGATTTTTATATTTTAAAAAAGCTTTTTGCAAATTCACGTTAAAGTAAGTTTCTTAATATCAATAAAGTTTGTATCTTATATATTTATAACAGTAGAACAAAACATTTAGTGACATGATTGGACAATATATGAAATGCATATATACGATATAAAGGCTTTACATGTTTACATTGTTATAGGACACAATTATATTCAATTCAATTATAATCTGTAAAATCTCTCCAGAAAATTGAATTATTAACGTGTGCAAGTAAATATGTTCATATATAAGCATTTTCTCAGGAAGCACAATTGGTTATAGATCAATCTGATGGCATTGCGTAAAGTCTGGATTTGTGAGAGGAAGTACTTTTCACATGACTATTCCAGAGTTCAGTGCAGATAATAAACATCCAGTGGTTACGGTGTAGCGCCACACTCTCACAGATGACCTTTGCCGACTCTCACTCTCACATCACAAATGAACCAATGATTCTAGAGTCATGAAACATGCAACTTTATGAAATTATTATCAGAAATAGAACATATCCAAAATTTCCCTTTTTAATGATATGAAAAGTATGTGTGTGTGTGTGAGTGTAGACAGAAAATAAAACGCTGTTGGTCGGGTTTTTCCGTCACATTTTATGGTCCCATGACTTTCTGGACATTAGGGTGACATCCATGGAGACCTGTGTCTGACCTGTGTTTGTCTGTCCAGACTCAGATGCAACCAGCGGGGGAACAAATGTCCTTTAATTATAGTGTGTCTAAGAACTAATGCAATATGTTCGTCGTTTATGACACGCAACATTTTTTCTTAAAATGATTTTACACAAAGTCTGTAAAAAAGCAGCATCTGGCTGCAGTTCCTGTTTGCATCAATGGGGGGCTGTACTTCACTCCTGTGGAGCCTCACATCAGGAAAGCACAGATGAGGCAATGCAAGCAGTGAACGTTCTTATAATAATATATATTTTTGCATTTACAAAAATACTAATGTTCTTCTTCTTCAATCTAATATGTGTTGGTTGCAATTATAACAAACATAAAAACACAAATAACAATATTTCCATCAAATAGTGAGGAGCAACAATATTTAGTAATTTCAGCTTTATTCAAAAATGAGATGCTGTTTTTTTCTTTATTTACATTATGTAAATCTGATGCTTTTAAAATGCGTCCTTGTTAACAAATGGGCAAACGTGGTTTTCTTCTCTTTTGTTCCTCAATAACATCATGCAAATCCCATTGAGGCTAATTTTTTTTAAACCAATTAAAAGGGGGCGACTTATATGATTTTAAGTGGCTCAGTGGAACACTGTTGCCTTAATTTGTTGAGCGTTTAAGCTAATGATATTAGGGTCGATCCATCAGGCAGGTTGGAGGGCGTTTGGGGCGGGAGCCATGAATGAGCATGAGGCCTGAGCCTGAATGGTGAGGTGGGCTGTGTGGGAGCAGCAGCTGGTCACCCATTGATTGACTTAACCTCTGTCACAGTGATGGCTCTTGTGTTTTCTGCTTGTTTAAAATCAGGGCAGATGTCCCTGTGCCCCCACAGACCGCATCCTCCGAGGGCACACACTCTGGACACACTTTTCTTCTGACAAAAACATGTATCAGTCATAATGTCAAATCATAAAATATTCTAAATCAGCCCTATCATTCACTATTATTCACTATCATTCACGATTATTCTCTATTATTCTCTATTATTCACTATTATTCTTTCCTCTTGAGCTGTTTTTGTGCATGGAAACTTGTCACAGGCACGTCTCCGTAGCTGTGCATGTTAACCAGTGAGGAGCGAGGCTGCTGTATTGTGATGCTCTCAGGCAGATCAGCATTTGACTAAGACGTTTTTAATAGCCCTCTGGAGTCCCTCCATAAATAGCCGGTCTTTGGGCATTATTTGTCCCTGTTTCCTTTCTTTTGAGAGGGCACCATTGTGCGTCACACTAGTGAGCCAAAGCAATCATTTCTACTGCTTTGGTAATTTGGGAGCTTTGGGAGTGCAAGTGCTTTGAGTTATGGTTTACTGTGTATTATAATCTATGGGTCAGATTAAGGCCACCATTTAAAAGCGTCATCGTAATTAAACTGAGTTTATTTACCAGTAATTTACTCACGAACAAACAGAAGCACATGAAAGATATTACCATCAAAGAGAGAGTGCTCAGGGAAGAATGCACTGCAGCCCAGACACAGGCAGAGCAAACCTCCTCTTTAGATTGTAATTTAGGATGTTATCGATGAACAACAAATACATAATAAAAAATACTTTACACTTTATATTGCATTATTCATTTACTACACGCACAGTGGTGATGAGGTAATATTGTAGCCACAGCTGACCTACAAATTGACATGTGAAAGGCTGCCAATTTGAGCCATCAGCCTCTGACCAATCATTCACTTACATTCTAGATTCATACAACAATTCTACACTCATACTACACAACGTGGTTTTAAATCTTCATCATCAAACTTCATTACAGACTCATGGTCCAGGATAAGGCAAACGCATCACATAAAACACAAAACGACACATAAAATCACAGCAATAAGCCTCCCTCCTCTGAGCAAACAGCTGTACCAGTGTCTCCACAGACCTGACTGGTGTCTTGCCGAAGAACACAACAGCAGTTTAGCAACACTATAAGAGCCTCAGTCGCCCCACTGTGACACATGGTATGGCAGCAGTCTCCCATCACAGTACTACCCTGGCTGAGCACTGCTTTGCTTATGAGCTAGGACAAGCCGCTCACATGGCAAGGTAGTTTCAGTGTTCGTTCTATGGGAATTAGATAGCTACGTACGTAAGTGATCGGGCCTTCTGTAAGTCACAAGGACTCCGATTTTTGTGTATCTGCTATGATTGTGTGTCCGTGTTATGACTCTAATACGTTCTGATTGTTTCTTAATGTGACACGGATGCCTCTCGATGTGTGACGTAGGTGTGACGTAACATCTACAACAACATATAGAGCTTGTCCTGACTTTCATCTGTCTAAAAAAAAAACTGAAAGAAACTGAGAATAAACTTCCATGTGGCTCTGGTGCGTAAAGATCCCGTCTCTGTGAGGTTAATTTTCCACAGTTCCCAGTCCATGATGAACCTCTGGCGACCCTCTGTACCTGTATGTGAACTCTGGCCCCTGGTGTCCTGCGGCTGGGTGGTCCCTCAGTATTCAGGGGCCCAGACCAATTGTCCTTCACAAAGAGACTTGCGACCATTCATTAGGCACATTAGCCAAGACAATGATCCCCCAGCACTGAAGCAAACTGCACCAGTGGTTTTATGTTAGTTACTTTCTCGGCCATGATTGAGTGATGGTCTGTCTGCAACTGGCACTTATACTTTTACAAGAATGCAGCTGTTAAGGAGACGGTCATGTGTTACAGGGAGCAGTAAAGGCTCTGATGAATTCACGACACTGTAACAGCAGCCAAATAAAATCTTACTATGAAAACATGGTGTAAAACTGTCTGTTTTATTGGAACAAGTGTTGCCATCATGTTGGCAATATTCGAGCGGCGCTAGTGAAGAATAGATGTGCTGATGTGCAGACCGTCTGGGGCTTAGATGAGCTCTGTTTTTTACGACGCCGGTGCCGTTAAGGACAGTGAAGTAACCATTACCCAGCCACTGTTTGCTCAGCACCGCCTTTTAATACCCCACACATTACCTGGAGGCTTTACTCTGATTGGGGAAGTTTCTGGGGAGGAATTTTGCAGTAAGAGAGGTAAAAAGACCAGATAAATGTCTTGTAAAATGAAATGATTGCTGCTCTGATGGCTAATAGAAAACTGTGGTACCGATAAATGCCTCTGACGCTGCACTGGTGAATGTGAAACGCCTTCACAACAATACGCAGGGTTTGTCAACGATTTAGATTTCAATGCAACAGCATACATCGTTGGTCGATGTGGAAAAATGGCTGAAATGTGAAAACAATTACATCAAAGTGAAAGCATTTTTGAATACTGCTACAGTGAGATTTAACCTGAATTATTATCAATGTATAAATGAATGAAATATCAACATTATTGTTATAAAATTATTTAAGGCAGTGCCATTGTGGTAACAGAAGAATGACAATTTTGATGGGAAGAAAATAATTAAAGCTGGGGTACCTCACTTTTTTGTCTCATAAATAGCACAT
>JAPMNZ010951697.1:0-16027 GCA_029875035.1 Pomatoschistus microps | reverse complement strand
CATCTACTGTTCTTGTGAGCAGTTTGTAGGTGTCACACAGTAAAAAACCACTCACCCAGCATCATAGAGCCTCTTGTGTGTGTCCATACCTGTTCTTCATGTTGTGTTGTTTGTGTGTTGACAGCTGGAGTGCGTCATGCGGCTGGTTCAAGTGGGCTGTAGTGTGAACGCAGTCACTTCCAGGTTTGCCCAGACCCCCACTCACATTGCTGCGTTTGGGGGACACCCTGAGTGCCTGTTGTGGCTTCTCAAAGCTGGTGCAGATTTAAACAGACAGGTACGATGCAATGCTAACTCACATGGTTTGAAATGGCAGCCATTGTCATTTGTGTGAGTGCCAGAAATAAGAGCATTAGTGAGGATTTGATCACACAAGGGTCATGAAATGTTAAGTATAATTTGCTGGACTTGATTCATTTCTTCTTCAAAGCAGTGATTATACGCTGTAGTGATGCAGATACACTATCAAAATAAAAACAAATACACAGAAATTAGATTTTTGCATTCACTTGGAGAGAGCATTGATTGTTGGTGTTAGTTTGTGTGCAGAGATTCTAATGTTCTCTCTTGATCTCTTCTGCTCTGACTGGACACTGATGGCTTTGATGATGAAAGAAACGATGTTGTAGTGTTGTCACCATGAAATGCATGAAATTCCTTTTTTAAGGAAACTCAAAAGACTATTCTATATTTTATGACCACGTTACTCTTGGTTCTGCATTTGGGTATTTCTTGTGTGGATCTAAAGTTGTTTTTGTCACCTCAGGACTATGTGGGTGAATCGCCCATCCACAAGGCTGCTCGAGCGGGCAGTCTGGACTGCATCAATGCTCTCTTGTTTCAGGGAGCTAAAGCTGAGTAAGTTTTGTGACCACACCCCCTCTTCAAACTTTGATTTTGTGATACTACAAATTGTGATGTATTTAAACTTTCACAAGGAATCANAAGATACCCAAGATCTAACTGTTTGTTTCTAAACCTAAATTAACTACATAAAAAATATATATATATTCAACACAAAATTTATGGTTTATGTCATAGAATTTTCAGATTAATTGCTGCCAGATTTTCTAACTTCTAACATGAGTTCTGAATGTAAAGTAGTTTCAGTACTATTACTAAAGTAAGCAGCGACAAACCTGCATCCCCCACACTCCCACCCCTGACAGTAATGTCCCAGGAAACCCTAATGCTGACGACTGATGCTGTAAAAGAGCAATAGTTTATATAATCGTTGGTTCCTTCTGATCTTCGGTTCTATGTTCTTCTGATGGCGAGCGCTGCATCCTCACTGACGGCAGCTTAGTTACCAGATAATCATTATATTCTATTAGCACAATTTGATTAGATGCATCATTATCATTATTATTATTATTATTATTATTGTAAACGGGTTCATGGTGATTCCTTGATAATGATTCTTAGTAATACTAAATTGTTGCTGTTAGTAGAACAGTGCATATTAGGATGCCCTCTCTGTGTAA
The DNA here is from genome assembly GCA_029875035.1 of Pomatoschistus microps. Taxonomy (NCBI): domain Eukaryota; kingdom Metazoa; phylum Chordata; class Actinopteri; order Gobiiformes; family Gobiidae; genus Pomatoschistus; species Pomatoschistus microps. The sequence goes on along the minus strand of JAPMNZ010951697.1, from coordinate 14,543 downwards.
TAAGATTCAGATTCAATTTTACTTTGAGCTCAAGTTTTAAAACAAATAAATGAAATGGTATTAAATTTATCATAGCATTTTGAACTAAACTATTGATTACACAAAAGAAAGGGCATCTTGATGCAACAGTTTACATTCCTTATTTTTCTTAGACCAAGTTGCATGATGTGTTGGAAGTAGCATAGTTTTTATGTTAACTTTTGTTTTGGGTACTGTCACATACTGAGATTGCCAAATGCACAAGTGTATAGAATACAATCAAAATAAGTCATAAATACTTGACTTGAACCTGATAATAATCAAATAGAAATGAAAACCCTGAAGTTGTCCATAGCTCTATTAAAAAAAGCACCAGATATAAATGTTTTTAAAAATATATATAAATGTATATGTGTTTGAAAGCGGCAATGTACCACTTGACAGGACCCTCAAAGCCGGGCCCCTGCTCCCAGTGGTGAACAGTTGACATTATAATGGACACAACACATGAATCAAAACATGTCTTTAATAGCAGCGGTGTAAAGCTTCCAAACGCAGACCATAATTTTACATTTTGCACAAAATGCCATGAAATGGTGAACTGTACATTTTGCTTAATGAGAAAGCGGTTCATCGCCTCTTGTTCTAAAGTTTATAAATCATAGTTACATCGATCAGAACTAGCCTGGTCGTACCACACCATAGTACAAATTACAGAAATGATAATTGAGCGGAGTGTACGGATGGCTAAGGCCAGACTAGATCAGAACCAGTGTTCAGTCAGTGAGGGGAGCATCTGCTGAGGCATCGACCTCCTCCAGTTTGTCATTTATTGATTATAGTTAGATCATTTTAATGGTGCCCTCTCCGGGTCATGTACAAATGACAAAATATAGATAATTACCACAATTTAGGGCTGTAACAATGAATGGATTAATCATAACTCATCAGGTCAACAATTTTTTATCATAGATTAAAATCAAACAGAGCAGTATTTAAAACAAACAAAACAAGAAATGCTTGAATTCTACAAAATGTTTTTGTAAAACTTTTCTTTGAATGTAAATTGTCAATGAATTTATAAAATTACAACAGCCCTATACAATGAAATAACAATATGATGCAATTCGAGGAAGTATTTGGCTTGAATACAATTAATATTGAAAAGTACTTGGAGTTTATAGATTTTTAAAGTCATTTGTGCTAATACACTAGTCTAACTGTAGAGATCTAAAACACATCTTAACTCTCAGAAAAATTGGATCTTTCTATATTCTCCAAGTATATTTGTGATGTATTTCTTGTGCATTTGGTCATTTTCTGGTCTGTAATATCTAAAGTATATGTGTTTTCCATTTACAGACTGGGTAGTTGAGTTCATGTTGCTAGTCACGCAGCGAGAGCAGTTTACAGGGAGCGATGAGGCTCATGACAAAAGGAAATCATGGTCAGGTCAAAAGTTGCAAGTCAGTTCCACGACAACAAGCACACAGTATTCCAATATTAAAATGTTCCTTTAGTCCCAATGAAATGCTTCTTTGATCCTTGACCTATGACGCCTCTTATGGAGACTTACTTTTGGTAAGTGCAGCAGTTAATCAAATCGAGATTCCATCACGTTCGTACAACAATCACCTGTATACACTTTTGGGAGCATAAGCATCAAGTATTTGAATATTTGACCAAGAAGAAACCTTGGACCCAAATCTTGGATGGCATCAATCTTTCCCCTGTGAAAACTCTGCTCCAGCTTCTTTATGATCCAGAAGATTCTTATACCACCCATTACAAACGTCGGCTGTACAGTCACACCCTCTTTCTTTGTCCTAAGTCTGGATTTTTATCTGATGGACGTCACATCAAGCCTGGCCGTCTTTCTGAAGCTACTGCAACACAACTCCAGGATTTTATGGTCTTCTTCCTCATTTTTTCTACAAAAATATATTCTTCTATTATATTGAATTAAGATGAAGAGATTCTTTATTTGTCCCACAGCGGGGAAATGTCAGTGTTGTATTGCAAGTTACTGAACAATAGGAATGAAGACTGGCTTGAGACCAGTGCTCAGGTCCAGGAAACCCAGGGTTTCGAGTCCCATCTGTGCGTTCACCGGACAGAATGAAGGAACAACTGGTGAACGGCAATGCACAGACTACATTTAAAACATCAGTTCAAACTGGCGGTGAAGAAGAGTTCTATTCCTCTTGCAACTGTGGATGTAGCAAGTTAAAGAAACGTTTAAAATAGAAGATATTAAGTATAGCGCAACAATTTGAATTATATTTGTATTAATACATTTGATGATTAAATTATTCCTAAAATACTTTTGAGGTAAAGGGGGTAGGATGAACTGGGGGTACACGATTGTTCTGTTTGTCATGAGCCTCAATGGTAAGACTTGTGGTCAGAACAGCTGCAGCTCAGTCACTGAAAGAAGAGAAGGGCAAAGCAGCTTTAGCTGTGTATATGAACTGTTGACTGTGTCATGCTAACACTCATGTTCTGTTATTTCACTGAAGATATCTGCAGAGATGTTTCTGTTTGTCTCAGCATTAACCTGATACAATAGTCTTGTTTGACCTATATTCTTTGTCACCTTTTCTTTTATGAAAGTGACGATAAGTTACACCAAACGTTTTGATACTGTTAACGGAACCAGAACCGTACGTCTTAATGTTTTTCAGCTATTGAATTGGAAATGACTTGGTTTTTTCAAGTAATCCTAGAAAGGGGGAGAATAGACACTGCTGAGTCTGCCCCGTTCCCTGGGAAAGCCGCACTGTTGTGGCATTGAGTGTTCTCACTATCGCTTCCTATCTACACACTGGCAAACTGTTGAGGTATTTCTTGCGGTGATTGGTTTTAATGCTAGGTTTTAATTGAATCACAACTAAAGAAATATACCTGCATGCTTTGCTTATTTAAAATGTTTATAAATTTAGTTTTTGTTTTATTTGTATATATTTTGTTTCTGGTCTTGTCAACTAACCATAGGAGCCCTTTAAATGGACAGGTTTAATCACGTGAGTTCCATGTCAAGTAGCATGTTGTAGGTTGCCTCTTGAAAGTTACACAGAAGAAACAAACTGAGCTTAGTACAGGAAAAGCAAAGCATACCAGGCATTTATGAAGAATTAACGCTTCCTTTATATTTATTGGGCCTTTCATATTTGTTCAAATTATGAATGTCTCGCTAAAGGAAAGACTGAAGCAAAAGTGTGCAATAGTTAGTTACATTTAATGTAGATTAAAATGGCTGTGTAGATTTCGACGCAGGACCGCATGTGTCCGCATTCCTCAACCCATTATTATGGTTCGAGGGAAAGTCATTTTTGTGTCAAATCCTGAAAGCAACGTTTTCAAGTCCAACAGCAGTTAGACCTGCCCACACTCACCCCCTGCTTCCTGAAGAAATTAATTTAAAATGAATTTAAATCTACGGCTGGTGGTTATGCAGAGAAGAGGGACTAAATAAAATATATTTTGATGAAATATACTATATTGAATTAAAGTACAGGGTATGATATAAGTTACATGCACCAAAAAGAGAAAATAAATCAGTCATTGTTTTAATGGTATTTTTGAGTGCTGTAGAAGTCGCACTGTTGCCAAAGTGCGAGTGTGCTAAATGTGAAATAAAACTGCGCCCAAGTCCTCTTAAGTCCAGGAGGCGTAGTCAAAGCCAGCCATGTACATTAACTGAAATATATTCACTAATGCAGCCCATTTGACTTGTTATTCGTCAATTCCTTAGTGAGACCATTTTATAAATTTGTCAATTTTTGATAAAACTGGGAAGCGTTAATTTGAAAGGTACAATGTGTAATAAGTGTGATTTTTACTTTTATGATTTTTATATCCTTTGTTTATGAAATGTTCATTGTGCACTAGTTCTGGAAATGTTTTATCCCTCACAAGTTTAGCACAAATGCAGGTGATCACCTTTTACACAATGATTGTTCAAACAGAAGTTCATGATGGTACACGTTTCTGTAAACCCTATATCTAATATAAATAAAGATTACTTACTTACTTACCAAAACTTTAGTTACTATTCATCTACAATAATGGCAGTTTTGTTCTGTATGGAATAAATAGTGCTACTGTCTTATACCAATAAGTGATTAAATCAGAACCAACATACACTATTCTTGGGATGATTTGACCCCTTTTTTAGTCGCCATGCACACAAAAACACCCCTGCAGGAAACGCACCTCTGTATAGAAACAGACGGTACCGTCATGTGTCTGTGTGATTACACATTCTGTTTTTGCATTCATTCTGTCACTTCAAACCACAGAAGCTGCCGCTCATTGACATGGTTAACACAACTGTGTGTCTTTACTGTGTACCAGAAACTATCAAGTAGTTACTACTCAAGTGCTATTACTTATTATTTTTCAAACTTCTTACTTATTCCTAGACAAGTTAAACTTTCTTTTACTTTTGCTTTTATAAGAAGACTTGTGGATTTCTTGAGCTTGAAGATATTTATTTTTTGTGGAGCATCAGTCAGAAACTGCCACCTCCTTGACATAACATCTATTTTCTTCTTTTGGAATGAATTTTTCCCCGACATTATTCATAACCACATCATATGAAGTGAGTTCACATGTGCAGTTTTCAGCTGCCCCCTTTGATTCATGGCTTGAAGACAAAGACATTTTTTTCTTTTTTTCCACTCTGCTTCTACATTCTAGATTCTCGTAATTTATTACTTTTTGCACTGTTATACCAAAGTTGGATTAACCATGTCAAGTGGCAGCAGTTATGTCTCCTGTTTGGGAACGTTTATTTCAAAATTTAATGATCCAAAGGATCAGACGTCATTTTCCTAAGATGACGGAAAGGATATCAGAATAGTTCAGGACAGATTGTCTGTACACTGTATGTATATATGTATGTGTGTGTGTATGTGTATGTGTGTATATGGTATGTATGTATGTGTGTGTGTCTCTGAGTGCCTGGCTTTTGTCTGCGAGATACCGCCGGTGTGTTTTGGTGACACTTGTTCTTTCTGTACAGTTTGAGGAATGCCAGTGGGCTGACTGCTGCTGACCTGGCCCACGCCCAGGGATTCCAGGAGTGTGCAGAGATTCTGTCCAATGCCCAGAACTTCCAACAAAACCTGGTCCAGTCCCAAAACGGGCCTTTAGTGAACGGCGTGGGCTGCACAGCTCAGAATGGGGACCACTATTCCCTCTCTGTCCAGGGACGCAGCTTCTTAAATGGCACTCCAAACAGAAAGAGATCGTTTGAAGGGATTGAACTAAATGCAGTGAAGAAAGCGAGACACAATGGTAGGTCATTTAATTAACTCACCAGACATGATTGTTGCAAATGCTTTTAACATATATTAATGCATTTTTTAGGTTTGGACATGGCACCTACTCATCTCAATGGTAATGGGCTACTAGGAGATATCCAGATGGAAAGCACAAACATGGAGGTGTCCATTCCTACAAGCTCAGGTGGGACAGGACCCTTTCATTTACCGTTAAATGGGGATGCAGCCCCCAAACCAGAGTCTAATAATCAGTGTGAAGACTCTGTTGGACATGAGCGTGCAGGCCATGCAGCCAAAGAGCTGGAGGTCATCACTGTAGCATCAATGCAGACTCACTGCCACTACACCAACTCGTACGCTTACTTATAGAGGGCGTTGTTCCTGTGTGCCCGTGCATACACAGTAACATACAAATGTTTGTATTGGCTGGTGGTTTATATGATACGTTTATTTGTATAGCATATTTCATACAAATACCTGCAACTCAGTGCTAAACAATGATTGAATGTCTATAGAAAACAGAAAAAATGTAAAATATAATTTCAATAAATGAGTCATTCCTTGTGTTAGAGCACACCTGGTGTCATGAGGCAGACTATTTACAGGGAGCATAAAGAGAGAAGGCAGAATTACTACTGGCCAGTTATCACTGGAGAACAGTGAGAAGATCTGAGGCCGCACACAGGTTCATAATGCACAAGGAATCCAGAAAGAAACCGGTGCCAGAAAAGGAAGGCTCTGTAGACCGGCACATATACATTTGGAAAGTAAGTGTGCACTTGATGCAAGAATAATTTCAATATTCAAACACATTCAGTGGAGGAGCTGTCTAATCTGTCATTGCGTCCATTTTTTCTTACCAAAACAATACATTGACTATTATATGCAATTTTGAGACTCATTAAATTGTTTATTTAGTAAATTAAAAAGAGATTATTTTGTGTTTCAAACTTTGTTGTCTATGCTTGAGTGTGTAGCAGTTACTTTAGTACTTTCAAACACATAAGGCTTGACATGAATGTCTTTACATTTGAACAAGCCTTGTATTACTTTTTAGCTATACACGGTTTATATTGTTTTATATACTGACTCCTGACGCTGTTCTGTGTAGGTGGCATTTACTGATGTTTTTTTGTAAAGGTATTGGGCATTTATTATGCTTTTTCTAGCGCTTTACAATGAGAAGATAATATGGATATAATAATTAAACACTAAACATTCAGACTTATGGTTGTGTTTTTTTTTCTCTTACACACTTTGTTTAGTTTGGACTAAATGTTTTAAAGTTTCTGTTGTCCCTAATATACGAGCTGCCATAATTCTTTTAAAAAATAGGTCACGGTGTCAAAGAACTTCCAAATAAGGAAGTGACCCATTTTCAATAAGGTCTTGCACTTGCAGCACTAGAATTGAACAGTAGTGTAACGACATGCAGTATGTAGCCTGACCTGGTTCTTCAGTTCAAAGACTCATAGTTGCCTCACCCTCATACTACATTCAATCATTACTTTTTATTGTTACTGGAATGAAAATCTTAATAATATTCATAATCTGTTGTTTGCAGTGACAGATGAAATGCTCTTAACAAGAAATGGTCACAGCCAACCTCAGCTTTCACTTGAGTGTGACCCAGGAGCAGAAATCAGACATGTTCACAGTGATTTTCTTGAGATCCACGGCACTGCAGGCAGCCAGGTGGAGCACCAGAAGTCAGTGACGGCAGAGCAACTGTATGACCATGCCTTTTACAGTACCATGCTTCTTTATCATGGGTCTTAAAATGGGTCATAAAGACACCATGTTATTGTAATCCAGTATTGTATCGCTGTACCGTTCGGCATTGACCCTCACTGAAATAATTTAAACAGTGTTATCCAGTTGGGGGAAAAAAACAAGTCAAATAGATCAGTTTCATTTAATCTTCAATTTTGACACTAAACTATAAGTGAATTGTTTGTTTTGTCTTTTTTTTTAAAACACATTTTTTAGTTTCTTTTTCAGTTTCGCAGCTGTCAATTTATTTAATAAAAATGAAAAAAAAAAAGTATTGTTTGTTTTTATTTAGTAGATTTTTGCATTTAGTTTACAAAATGTTGTGTGTGTGTATATAGCTATTCTTGAGTAGGCTATCATCTCCTTTAAGTTTAACAATCAGAACACATGTAATAGACAAAAATAAAACTGTTTGTTGCATTCTGTGTCCATGGACTGTTCTCATTACAGCCATTGCGACATTGGAAACATACTGCAACCGAATTGAGACAGAAAAATAACTCCCTCCTTATGCTTTAATGTGCTTTAAATACTACTTTGGTCGAGTGAAATGTAACACTTTTAAAATATGTTTTGATGCCACTTTTGCCTCATGTTTGCCACAAATGTCAATAAAAATGTGACTAAAAGGATGAAGAAGGAGATGTCCTCCTCACGTGTTCTGGCCACACAGTGCGGCACAAACATCACGTGACATAAGCCACGCCTACTGTTGAGCGAGTCCATCCTGTAGACCGAGGGGGGACTGACTGGGACTTCACATTCAGTGATGTTGTTTTTAGAAGGAACCCGTGACAAGAGGTACTACTCGAGCCATTGAGTGGTCATACTTTTGTTTCTGTATTGCATGCTTTGTTAAGATTTACAGAAGCTTAGATACATTTGCCTCTTGTAAGGGACCGCCCCTGTAACTGAAGTGGTATGTCTCTGCAAAACCAAACTGGGCTAACTTGACTGCTGCTGGATTAACGAAACCTAGACAGGGGAGCGGTGTCGAGTATCTTGTAAATACGGCAAAAAAACATTGAGGAAGAAGCCCTGCACCTCTTTGACCTCTTCTTGATTCACAAAAGTCATGTCTACGCCGGCTAGAAGGAGACTTATGAGAGATTTCAAAAGGTGAGTCGAAGAAATCGACAGTATCGGTGTGTTACGATGCAATGCTAATGTTAGCCAATAGCCAAAAGCTCTGTTGTAATTAAAATAACGACACCACTTAGTTTACAGTCTGTCTAATTTAGCCACACACCTAAGGGTAAACTAACATTGAGTAGGATCTCCTAGTCAGCAACTCGACCTACCTCAATATGAAACGATACAAGTGAAACACAATCTAGTAATATTTATAATGACTTAGGTTAAGTATTGTGACCATACAACCACCCTTTAAGTTTTATAGTTGTGCGTGTATTTTGAAATGTGCTTGCAAGATGGGATATTGTTACAAAGCCAGTTAACAAAAACCTGGATAGAAGCTCCTCTTTTGTAGTACCTTAATCAATAGTTATTTTAAATGTGTTCTAATTTACCTATACAGGCTACAAGAGGACCCTCCAGCTGGTGTTAGTGGAGCGCCATCAGAAAACAACATTATGGTGTGGAACGCAGTCATTTTTGGGTGAGCTTCTTAAGTCCTTTTTTCATATTTCTGCAAATCCACCTGTTTTGACATCCTCTTATGTACTGACCCTTCATGTTGCAGGCCAGAGGGAACCCCATTTGAGGATGGTGAGATATTCTACATATATCTTATACAAATATTTGGATAAAACATGTTTTGTATAGGAGCTATACGTCAATAGTTTTACCTATTATGTGGACTATTTTCTGCTATGCTTACAGGTACGTTTAAACTCACTGTAGAGTTCACAGAAGAATATCCCAATAAACCGCCGACAGTACGATTTGTGTCAAAGATGTTTCATCCAAACGGTAAAGTATTTAATTGGACTAATGACAAGAACATAGAACATCACCAATATCGTGCTTCCCTCTCAGTCTATGCAGATGGCAGTATATGTTTGGACATTTTGCAAAATCGCTGGAGTCCGACCTATGATGTTTCTTCTATTCTTACATCCATTCAGGTAATAATAATAGTATAATTTTGTTTATGCAACAAGGTTGAGCTAAGTTTATTTGGTGCTTTGTGTGACCCCACCCCCACATGTTATCAGTTTTAATTACGCTTAAGTACTTTTGGATTTTAAGTAAATCCAAAGCATTTTCTTTAAAGGAGCAGTATGTAAAAATCTGACAAAGTGTTACTTCAACCTCTCCCACTCTCCCTGACTCGGGTTGCCAGATATGCAGACAAGTCCAGCTGGGACCATAAAATCTGAATAGTTTTGTCAACAGCAAATCTATAACTAACACCTTTTTCACAAAGGCCCCAATAGAAATCCTGGCTTTGTGAGTGTTTTGTGATTAATGATTTGAGAATCATAATGAGACCTTTTAGTCCTGCGGCCACATGTTATTTTACCAGTCAGATTAGCTCGATGCGGTGAGTTCTGGCAACCCAGATCATTGACTTTCTCGTTGGTAAAACCAAGATTTAGGGACTGTAAAACTAATTCTGAAATTCATATATCTCGGCTGAACAACTGTTATCAGTTAAAGAAGTATTTGAAAAAAAGCATGGTTTATTAAAGGCTTTTGACAGATTAGGACAATTTTATGATGACTTGACAGGAAAATCCTACATATTGCTATTTTAGCAAAAGCTGTCCTTGCCCTCTAGCCCCTGACTGGATAAGGAATACATTATGTATACAAGGTTTCATCAGAACAGTGGAGGCCTGGTGAGAAATACAACTTTTAACACAGCGCTGTTGAAACCAGACCCTGATGTTTTTGCCAATAAAGTTTTTGTGTTTGTGACTAACAAAATACTCTTGTTTTATCATTACAAAGTTATTTTAACATTTCAAATGTATGTGTATTCCCCCATACAGTCTCTGCTTGATGAACCAAATCCCAACAGTCCAGCCAACAGTCAAGCTGCTCAGCTTTACCAGGAGAACAAGCGAGAGTATGAAAAACGCGTTTCTGCTATTGTTGAACAAAGCTGGAGGGATAGTTGACCTCACAATCAATGTAGCTTTTCCCATTGTGTGCGCTGCAATTTTAGTCAAGTCCCTCCTTTAGGTTGTTTGCCATGGTTTCCCAACATGTTTTTTATTTCAAGTTTTTATGCACTTTACCTATAATGTCCACCTTCATTAAGCCTTTTTATGTCAGGAATTATCTTCCCTCACCTGGTTGAAATTCTTCAGGGGAACTATTCTAAATCTTGCCTTGTCACTATGGACTAAAAGAGACTTGCTTTACAAAGTATTTCACCATTTAAAATCACCTATAAATTATGTTGAATTGTGCAGTTCTGTCAGAGCAGGTGCATTTCTACACCTCATTGCCTTTTCTATAAAAGGTGACCAAAGTAGCTCAAACATCACTGGGGAAAATGACAACCTTTTTGCTGTGTTGTGAACTCTGTTACAAGCATGGAAAGTCTGTATTTTTGTTCAGTACTTGTGTAAATAAGAATCACAGCTTAACCTATGTACAGATTTTGCACTGGTTGTTAATGTCATTTTTCAGTACTTGTAAATAAAATAAGTTTCACGATATCTATGTGCGTTGTAAATTAATCAGCTGAAAACAGCTTTATTGCATTTGCATGCATTGCATGATAAGTAATTGCATGCAGATTTGAGAAAAAGCACTCATGTCAACATTCTCATTTGCAAAAATAACTTTACTGGAACATTCTGTACTAAGTGTTTAATATTAATCGCAAATAAAAATTGGACATTACATTACAATGTTGATGAGCACAGGTATTCACGCTACCTATTGTACGCTCTCTCCTTTTTAGCCCTTTCTAAGGCTTTGTCCATAGTCTTCTCATTGTCCCCCCGACACTTGGGGCAGTACCACTTTCCTTTGGGCTTATGATGGAGCCCCACACAGGAGAAGTGGAACCACTCAATAGGACACTCATCGTTATCGCAGCCTATCATCTCACCGTAGGACACTTGTTCACACAGACAGTATGTGGGCTCATCAGGATCAATTGGCAAATCCGGGGGAGAAACTTCACGCTCAGACTTTCCTTTAGACCTCTTCTTCTTTTTAGACGAAGCTTTTACTCTTTTTTCTCGTGACGCACCCAATCCCAAATCTTCAGAATGATCCAAAGCCCCGTAACTTTCACGACCATCTCCATTCTTCTGCCGTCTAGAGCGTTTTCCTCCAGCCTTCTCCACACTGCCAGAGCTTGGGGTTACCTCATCACGTTTTTTCTCATGGTGACCAGTTTTGCCAGGTGTAATGGCTGAAGCGGTCGATGAAGACAAAGAGGCCGCAGTGGTTGTCAGTGAAGTGGCTGTTGTCACGTGACTTTCTGAAACTTCTTGAGAGGACAGAAGAGCTTCAGAATGCCAATCCATCTGGCGCGTTCTGTTTTCCACTAATTCCACCTATGGATATAATAAAACATTATCTTTCCACCAGTAAAAAATTGGTTGCTCAATAGTTTATTTTATTCCGTTGTAATTAGGTCAAAATATGTATATTTACTGTGTTTATAGTAGTATTTAATTAAATACCGCAGGTATCTCCAACCTATAGCTCAGGTGCTGGGTGCAGCTACCACCTCGACCAGTCAGACCCACACACAGTAGATGGGTGGTCAGGCTAAATCCCCAGAGGATTTGAAAAATATAAATATTATAAATGTCATGATTCATATGTCTACTGAATCCATACTTTGTGCACAGATCAAATGTATGATTGTTTATGGACTGTATATCTAAGGAAATAATTAGTTACTTAATTATTTCTTGATGAGTTCAATGCTATCATTTGTCATGAAAAAGTTGCTGTCTGCAGATAAAGATTTTTGAGACCCATAAAATGCGTCACAATTTCACTATCTTGTGAGCCTCATGAAGGAAACCTCTGATGTATATCATGGTGCACAGGATACACTAAAACACAAGTGGCAAACTCAATTTGAACAAATAATAGCTTGTCAGGTGCCAAATAAGTAAAATGAGACATTCAGTTTTTACATTATAAGATCAGATAACCTTTGTTCGTCCCTCAGTGAGGAAATTTCAGTGTCTTTGTTGAGTACATTACAGAAGAAAAAAACACAAATAAGAGCACTATTCATTGTGAACACACAAAACCAGGTCATATATATAAGATAAAATATTATACATTAAGAGACAATAAAATAATAAAGCTATAGATGCACTTGGATAAAAGAAAAGTACACTTATGAAGGTTGTTACAAACACTTACTTATTTACTTATATCACATTATTTTCTGGAAGATGTTTCTGTCACAAAATCGATATTACGTCTTTGTATTTATTTAACTATATCTTGTGTGTTGGGTTCAGATTTTAGAATAAATCATAAATTCATTTAAAATCAGATGAGGGGACACCAAAATGGTCCCTTTGGCTTGATGTATAATAATAAAATAATACATACCATTTGGCCTGCGATTTGGATCTTTTCATCTCCGAGCTCCTGACTCCTGATCAAGGCTCGTTGAATCGATACCTGAAGTTTTCGCCTTTGAACAGAGTCCGTTTCTTGGCAATATTTTTCAAAAGACTCGTCAAGTTCCAACAGAACATCTAAAAATCACACACAAACATCTGTTAAAAATGAAACATCCAAGTTTGAGGCTAAAGATGATCAAATTGTATCAACCTTGATACTTGGCATCAATTTCTTTCATGGTGGACACACTTCGTTGCAAATCACAAGGCAGGGACTCCACCAGGTCCAGGTATTCCTCCACGTATTTGACAACATGGCCTGGTTCGCCATTGGTTGGGTTTAACATGCCCACTCTTGTGTGAATGTCACTCTTAACAAAAGAAACAAAACAATACGTTTTATTATTAGAGTAAACACATTTTGTATGCTGTTAGAGGCTTTGTACAAGTCTTTAAATCACCGGTGAGTTGGTCTGTCTGCAGAGCTGTTAACGATGGACCAGTAAATTAAAATCATTCTACACCAGTATACAGTATAATATATCACATGAAAATGCAACAAAATTAACATTCTATTTTTGAGCCTTTTTTCATCCACCCTTGAAGTATGATTAAACATATAAGGCCCATCTAAAATATTGTTTTAGGACTATTGAAAATAGCAAATAAACTACCACACCATTCAATCTAAGTAACTAGTGTTCGCAACAACGTCACTAACATTACAACAGGCACAAAAGCGTAGAATGCATCGATACCGCTATGTGACGAAGGAAACATAATATTACAGGAAAAATATACAAACAGTTTAATATCTTTTTAGTCTGAAGTTTTGGCATTTTAAGCGCGCAAGATTTACATTGTTCCGTAACATCACAGATTGAGCTGGAAAGATTCCCCTTTTGTTAAACTAACGCTAGCTAAGTGATAATAACACACAGTACGCAAACGCAGCGCTAGATCACGCTACAAAGCAAACATCGTTAAAGGAGAAATGTAAATGTGAAAGGGCAAACCTTGTTATTGTCGTAGCTGTCGTTATGCTACCATGGACTTAATGCTACCAACGCTGCTTGTTGCTAACACTGCGTCACGTGTATCGTGCAATACGCATGCGCATACTGTGTGTAGATGGTTTATGTGACATTACATGATTATGTATATTTAAAATGTTCAAAATGTAAACATATATACACAACAGTCAAATGTGTGTGTATTTTGTCATATGTGTTTGTCTTGACCATGTTGTTACTGAATTTTTCAAGTGGTGCAATTTTGAGGACCCCCTTGAAAATAATTTTCAACAAACGATTCTATGTTCAGAACTGCAGCCAGTTTATTTTCTGTACAACATACTTATAGTACCTTGAATTTACAAGTGCTGTTTGTGTCTTAACAGTTGATTCTCTGATCTGTGTTGGTGATTTCAATGGTTTTGTTAAGTCCTCTGAGATGACTGCTGTTGTGATTTATGGCTAAGAATAAATTGTATTGTAATTGTCCTTTTAACACAGTGGCTGCAATGTCATGGAAACCATAAAGAAATGCACTACATGGACCAAGCTGAATACTTTATTTATGTAGCATTTTAATTTTCTAATAACTTCCTGAAAGCTAAGCCAATCTCCTGGATCATGTCCGATGTTGTGGTGGATCTGCCATTTCTCTGAAAGGCTTGATTGTTGCACTGCCGGGTAAGAGAACACGCACCATATGCTGCAACCACTGAGGGATTCATGCTGAATAAAGACAAGGGAAATACTTAGAATTCAAAATTTCACAGACTGATACATGACCAAAAATAACCTTACCCTTGAAGTATTTCTACTTTGGAAACACTATCAGCCCAATGTGCAAATACTCCCAGAGATCCTGACAGCAGATCGCCTTGTCCACCGCAACGACGGCCACTGCCTTCAGTTTTGCAGGAAACCACTGGACAAAATAGATGTTATTGTTATTATTACATGTTATTATTTAC
>JAPMNZ010951674.1:0-21842 GCA_029875035.1 Pomatoschistus microps | reverse complement strand
TTTTAACTACTGATAAATACAAATCTTGGATATTGTTCCCTCTTTGCTCAGGTGAAGGCAAACCTGGAGAAGGCGAAGCAGGCTTTGGAAAAGGAAACCTCGGAGTTGACGATGGAGGTGCGCTCGCTGTGCCAGGCCAAGCAGGACGGAGAAAACAAAAGGAAGAAGCTTGAAAACCAAGTGGTAGAATTGCAGTCACGCTTCAGCGACAGCGAGAAGCAGAAGGCAGAGCTCGGGGACAGATGTGCCAAAACAACCGTAATTCAAGTTGAAATGTGTTTTGTAATTATTTAAGGCAGTATTGTATTGTAATTGTTTATGTTTTAGGTTGAACTGGAGAGCGTGACCAGTCTACTGAATGAAGCAGAGAGCAAGAACATTAAACTAAGCAAAGATGTCACTAGCGTTTCCTCCCAGCTCCAAGACACACAGGTACCAGCAGCAGATTATCCCCAAATGGGACCTTTAATCATACTCAATGATCTTTACCTCTTATCTTATCCATCATTTATGTCACAACTCACTGAACGAATAGATCTATTGCTCCACACATCTGTAAATATCCTCTGTGCTCCTCCTCTTGGCTTTGTATCTTGCATTTTAAGGTCTTACATTGTTCACTTTACACATGTAACAATCACAACATTATTGATATAGTTGTTAACTCAGTTTTGCATTAAAATATATATTAAAGTCATGGTCAGTTACTTTTCAAAATGTAAGGATGGAGAGAAGAATACAAGCGATTTGACCCGTCCCCACAGCCTCCTGAGTGAAATACTTAATAAACAGCTGAGGCCCCTCACCATTGGTCTAACTATTGTCCACCAGCAGATAGTACTGGTGGTGGTGATGTCAAGGGGAGTAACTGGTTGTTATTGAAAATACTATTCATTTAGATGATACTACAGGGTCTAATGATCAAAACTATGTGTTGCTATAAAGATTAAATACAATTGAGATGCTGTAGATAGCTTTAGCTTTGTTTTGGTCAAATCTATTTAGAAATCTCATATTCACAGGCATTTTGATATCCAAATAACTATTTCATTAATCAAATTAATAATGTCTCAATTAAGTGAGCAAAATAATCCTAATTACAGCCAGAATTTACACCACTGTACTGTACTGGATCCGAGATGTACATATCCATCATCATTTTCACTCACTCATGAGTAGATTTAAAAGAACCAAAGCTTTGAATCAAACTTTAGTTACTCTTCAATACATTTTTGCATTTGTATGTTTTAAATGAGTTGTATAAAAGCTCAATATTGTCATGTTTGCAAATAGCCTCAGGGGCAAAAAGAACCTTTATTTACCTCCCATATAATATTTGAATTTGCTCCCCTTCATCCCGTAGGAGCTTCTGGCTGAAGAGACGAGACAGAAACTTCAGTTGTCGACAAAGTTACGGCAATCGGAGGACGACAAGAACAGTTTACAGGAGCAGCTGGAGGAGGAGATGGAGGCAAAGAGGAACGTGGAGAGACACGTGTCCACACTCAACCTTCAGGTCTGTCAGCCACACAAAACAATGTTGTATTCCGAAATGAATTAAATTAAGTTTTAAACATATTATCCTGGGTTTCTCTCATTATAAACTTACAGAACTTAATTTTGGGCTTGACTGTTCAGAAATTATTATATTTTTCTCCATTCCACACCTCATTAGTCTGTGTAACTGAGAAATGTATAGTTCCCGTGAATAAACAAGCTTTTTGTAAAAGATTGTTGCTTACTGTAGGAATAACAAGAGTCTGTTCTTTTTGAATAGTTTGCATTTGTTCACTATTATTCCTCACATCATATAAGCACTTCTCTGATCTTTAGAGAGTTTAACCATCACTGAAAGCAACAACATACAGATTAGCACATAGTTTTCTATATTTAGTCACAGCACTCAAACAAATGTTTTTTTTTACATTAAGAGCTGTTTCACATAAAATAATAATGTTAATAATAATGAAGTGTAATATCATAGTAGCCTTGTGTAATCAAAGTAGCCTGTCATATCCCCAATTACAAACACAGCTGAGTGGTTTGCAGAAAGGTCCTGGGTTGGAAATTGCATGTTCTCCCCATGTCTGCATCGATTTTCTCTTACATTAAAAACATGTATGATAATCTTTGTATCCTTACGTCTAGAAAAAGAGATTCTGAAATCTCAGAGGGATATTCCTGCTTAGATAAATGTCACATTGATTACCACAGTTCCATTAGAGGAATTAACACATGTTTNNAACACATGTTTTAAATAGTGCTTTTCATGAGACACTTTGCATTATTTGTTCACTACGTACACAGTGGTGGTGAACTACTACTGCCACAGCTGCCCTGGGGCATTCCAAAGCAAGGCAACCCGTATGTGCCATCACCCGCTCCTACCAGCACCAACCTTTCGCTCACAGACCAGACTCATTATGGGTAATGTGGCTGAAGCGTCTTGCCTAATGCCTTTGTGTGTGTCCAGTTGTCGGATGCAAAGAAGAAGCTCGATGAAATGTGCGGTAACATCGAGTTTTTTGAGGAGGGAAAGAAGCGTTTGCAGAGAGACCTGGAGGCGGCGAACACTCAGTTTGAAGAAAAGGCCTCAGCCTACGACAAAATGGAGAAAACCAAAAACCGGCTGCAACAGGAGCTGGAGGACACGCTCATGGACCTGGACAATCAGAGACAGATTGTGTCCAACCTCGAGAAGAAGCAGAAGAAATTTGATCAGGTGAGTTAACAAGGAGTAGTTTGTTTCTTATAATATTTACAGATGCACCTATTTTCACAGTGGAAAATGATAATGAATAAAAAAAAGAGTATGTTATAAAGACATTTACTTTTCTATATGTTTCCATCATAAGCTACCATATTCAGCAGTTGAGTAAATGCAGTGTGGCAAAAGCAAATAAACAAAATAAATCTACATGAACACCAGCATACAGTTCAATATTAGTATGCAGACATTGGAATACATGATAAAGATTTTCTTTTAGAGAGTCATGACAAATCTTTTTGTATAGCACAGTTCATTCACAAAACCATCCAACCTTTTTTCCAAAACATATCTGTTCTGTGTCAGTTATTTTGCTCTGTGATATTGTTTTTGTACAGGTTTTGAAACAAATATTTTGGTTGCATAAACCTTGATTTGCAGATGTTGGCTGAGGAGAAGAGCATCTCCAATAAGTTTGCGGAGGAGAGAGACCGTGCAGAGGCCGAGGCGCGAGAGAAGGAGACCAAAGCACTGTCTCTGGGCCGTGCCCTGGAGGAGGCGCAGGACTCACGGGAGGAGCTGGAGCGCGTCAACAAGGCCCTGAGGATGGAGATGGAGGATCTGATCAGCTCCAAGGACGACGTGGGCAAGAGCGTAAGTGAGAACATGACATAGAGAACATGATCACCAGCAAATAAACATGTAAATGTAAGCCAAAGACTGCTAAAAGGTTATCAGAAGCATGGCTAACCACAATGGATTGATTTAAAAGCATGCTTTTATGTCATGTTGCCATCTTCAATTATTTTCAAATTGTAAGTAGAGGGTACAAATGTGTGGGTCCAAAAGTGAGCAGTAAAAAGATGTAATTTAAGTATTTATACAAGGGAGAAATACTTGAATTAAATTGCAGACCAGTACTTATACTAATATACGAATACTTTAATTGCCACAGCTGAATGTGAAATATGTCTTTAGTTATTTAGAATCTCCATAATTATTGGAAATGCATCTCATTTGTCAATAATTACCTGAGGGAGAATAATGAATCAACCCTTCAAATACATCAAATACATGCAGAGGTCTATTTACCCAGTATACGGGTACATAGATGTGATTGTGTGGGTGAAGATAGGGCATCTGTTAGAAACAACACCAACAATCCTTAAGTCCGGTCCTCTACCACAAACGCACGCTCTGGGGATAGTCACCCACAGCTCCAGACAGCTTTCCTGTTTGTTATTAGTCACTGGAGACTCAGCCATATGTGCCCCCTCTGGTCTGAACCAGGTGCACGAGCTGGAGAAGTCGAAGCGTGGCCTGGACGCTCAGGTGGAGGAGATGAAGACTCAGCTGGAGGAGCTGGAGGACGAGCTGCAGGCAGCAGAGGACGCCAAGCTGCGGCTGGAGGTGAACATGCAGGCGCTCAAGGCCCAGTTCGAGAGGGACCTGCAGGGACGTGACGAGATGGGAGAAGAGAAGAAGAGGCAGCTCATCAAACAGGTGACTACAGCATAAAACACTCAGACAACAATATATTACACACACCGAGTGGTTAACCAGTATTATTCATCTTTATTTTGTTATATTTTTACGTTGATGCATATGCAATAGAACCTTAAGTGAAATGTATTTGTAATAAGTGAAAAAAGCACCTGACTTAAACTGCTACAGACATACTACGACAACTAAGATAAATACTTTTTATTTCAAGCAATTATTAACTTTTTTATTGTATCTTATTTGAGAGAGTAAGTGTTATATCAAAGTAACCTGTCATATCCCCAAATACAAACACAGCTGAGTGGTTAACAAAAAGGTCCTAGGTTTTGAATCCCAATCTGTGTGGAATTTGCATGTTCTTCCCATGTCTGTCGGTTTTCTCTTCCATTAAAAACATGTACGATAACCCCTGGATCTTTACGTCTGGAAGAAGAGATTCTGAAATCCCAGTGGGACTGTCCTGGTTTATATAAAGTCACATTGTTTAGCACAGCTCCATTAGTGGAATGAACACATTTGCTGAAGTATTATTGATGTATTTAATGTTGCATTTGTTGAGTGCAGGTGCGGGAGCTGGAGACGGAGCTGGAGGACGAGCGCAAACAGAGAGCGAGCGCCGCCGCCGCCAAGAAGAAGCTGGAGACCGACATGAAGGACCTGGAGGCTCAGATCGAGACCTCCAACAAGGGCCGCGAGGAGGCCATCAAGCAGCTCCGCAAGCTCCAGGTGCAAACACTAAGGCTGCACGCTCTTAAATAATCACAACTCATCCTTTTTGCAAACATTCAATGTCAACTAATTTTGAAACTAACTTGAAACTAGAGATCATGCACATCAGGAGAAACAAGGCTTTACAACTGAAGAAAATTAATCACATTAAAATTATACACAGAATGCATTTTTATTCAGAATTATACTCACTTATATGCACTGTTTAAACTGTATGAGTTAGATTTGCAAGTAACTAAGACATTTTGTAAAATTGTTTTCAAAAGCTTTATAATTACAGTCATTTGTAATGTATTTGAACATAACAGAGAAATTAAATTGAAATGAAATGTGTGGACTCCAGGCGCAGATGAAAGATTATCAGAGGGAGCTGGAGGATGCCCGTGCCGCCCGCGAGGAGGTGCTGATCACAGCTAAGGAGAGCGAGAAAAAGGCCAAAGGTCTTGAGGCCGAGCTCTTCCAAATGCAGGAGGTGAGAATTATACTGGAGAAATAATTGAATTAAGTAAATAAAAATAAATATTGTCTATCAAGTACAAGGATCTGGCTTATAAGTCACCCACCTCTTTGAAATGGGCTTCAATTCATAAAAAAATATATTACATGGAGAAATGTATTTTTTACCATAAAGATATATTTCATAAATCACTAGCCCAAAAGAAGATAATATATGAACGTTATAAATCTTAAAGAATATACTGTGATTAAACATTGTGCATTTTTTATCATATGTTAGGATCTGGCCGCCGCAGAAAGAGCTCGTAAACAAGCAGAGGCAGAAAGAGACGAGTTGTCAGATGAACTGGCCAGCAATTCCTCCGGAAAGTGAGTTCAACCAGATCAGTGCATGTTTTATGTTGACAATATAGGATTTATATGAATATTCTCTAATCTGTTTGACAATTCTGTAACATCCTCTGGGACGACAGAGGATGTTACATGATTATGGACAATACAAAAATAACTTGTTTGGTTGGTTTACTTTTTCCAGGTCGGCCTTGGCGGATGAGAAGCGACGTCTTGAGGCCAAGATTTCTCAGTTGGAGGAGGAGTTGGAGGAGGAGCAGGGCAACATGGAGCTCCTCAATGACAGGCTGCGCAAGAGCACTCAACAGGTCAATCAAACTTTACTTCAAAGTGATTTTCAGACAATTCTAAAACCTAAAAGACTGATGCTGTATACAGGTGGATCAGCTGAACATTGAGCTGCAGACGGAGCGCAGCACGTCTCAGAAGAACGAGAGCGCCAGGCAGCTGATGGAGCGACAGAACAAGGAGCTGAAGGCCAAACTGCAGGAGATGGAAAACCAGGTCAAGTCCAAGTTCAAGTCCTCCATCACGGCTCTGGAAGCTAAAGTGGCTCAGCTGGAGGAGCAGCTGGAGCAGGAGAGCAGGTGAGCAGCAGATTCATCAAATACATTCATCTACTATGAGGTCCATGCAAATCTGATTTGGTGACATCAATTACAAAATCTGTCTATGTTGAAAGGGAAATTACATAAACATGATGTATGGGTGTTATATTTATTATAACTATATTGCAGACCAAAGCACAAATATGTCTGCTTTTCAGCTTATTTAATTTGAATTGTGTGTTTTCATCAGAGACAAGCAGGCCAATGCGAAGAGTATACGTCAGAAGGACAAGAAGATGAAGGACCTGATAATGCAGGTGGAAGATGAGAGGAAACAGGCAGAGCAGTACAAAGACCAGGTAATTCAGAGTATTGTTGTGTTTTTATTACCTCAAAGTGCTGAGAATAATCCTTTTGTCTTGTCATCAGGCTGATAAGGCGAATGCCCGGATGAAGCAGCTGAAGCGTCAGCTCGAGGAGTCAGAGGAGGAGTCTCAGCGCGCCACAGCTTCACGCAGAAAACTGCAGCGAGAGCTGGACGAGGCGACTGAAGCCAACGACACCATGAGCCGTGAAGTCACCACTCTCAAGAACAAACTCAGGTGAGAACTTACCATTGACCACAATCGTCCAATTACAAAAGACAAATGTCGAGCGGGCACACACATGACTAAAAGGCCCAGTCGGAGGCTTGAAGGGCAGAGTCATGATGAAAGTAAACCTTTGCCTTGTTGTCCGCATAGAAAACATTCATGTTCGTGTGTATTACAGAGGCAACCCTGAACCCAAGGAGTAACACCGCAGGTACTACTAGAATAAGCCAACCCAGAGCTGCTCATCACCATTTCCCATTTCTATCACATTACCTGAGACAAAAATGGCTCACTCATAAAATTGTTGCTCTAATCGTCAGCAGGGGCCATCTTTATCTCAGTGCTTGGTTTAACTGCCATAAACCAAACTCATTGCCCTAAACCAGGACACTAATGAGTTATAACGATAACGCGTGCTTAACCTCAACCAAGGCACATTTTCTACTGGATTCTTCTTTCAGTATAAACTCAGAGTGGTTTTCAGCAAACAAACATCTCACTCATGCTTTCTTCACTCACACTTTTTCTCTCCATGTTTGTCTATGTGTGTTTTTGTTTTTGTGGTGTTCTAGGCGTGGAAACGAGCCTTCCTATGGCAGCGCTCCTCGTCGGATTGGAGGTGGGCGGCGGTTGATCGATGACGCCTCAGAGGAGGAGACAGACTCCCAAAGCGATTTCAATGGAAAGTCCACAGAATGATGGACTTTATGCCCATCACTGAGCGTCATTGCCTGAAATCTTTTTTTTTAATATACAATTTACAGTTGTGTATGTTGCACCTTTTCCCACCACTATCTAGAATCCTTGATATCAGCTGTGTAGGCTCCCCCAGAAGTCTCATTTTCACTGATCTGCCTTAAAAATATTACGTCACTGTTAATGTTAGAAAACACACTTTAAGTAAATCTGATTTACCTGATCGTCCTGTTGCCTGTGACTGCTGTTACTGTATCTGCGCAGCACTGTCGAGGGTTGTCCCTCTGGTGCTGCTGACTGTGTTCAAGGACATATTTAGCCACTTTGGTCACTTTAGATATTATTTCCACATATTTTAAGCCAGACAAGGTATGGGGATGCCTAAAATAGATCGACCATGCCACTTTCCACTGAATATTCACAGCTTGCCTCATTGTCTCCTTGTCAGGTAACTGTACAGGTAAACGAGCTCCCCACCTCAAACCATGTATTTTCTATAATCAAATGATGTTTACATGACACTTTATTACTTTTGAAGCACCTGCACTGAAAATAAAGATATCAGTTTGTTAAAGATTCAATTTGTCTTTATTTGTTCAGTAACTATTCCAAAAGTAAGAGGTTGCAGGTGAAACGTTGGGCTGAGGCACATAGTCTGACATAAAGCAGTTGCAACGGCACTTGAGAAGCCGCCAGAACACAGTGGTCAGAGATTACATTTACAGTGAGCCCAGTTCCAACAACAAAGAAAAGGGACATGATACTTTTAAGTCCCTCAGGCAGAAATGAAAAGCTTCAGGAAAGATATCGAGCACTGGCAGTAATGGAGACAACGTTTCACCAATTCACATTTAGATGTAAAAGTGTTCTCTCTCCAAACAAAACAAAAAAGAAAAAACAGTACATAAGATTGTAAACAAACAGCTGTGCTTATCAATCAAATCAGTTATTGCTTGGTATAGACAAACATTCAGTTTTGTATTGATCTAGACACAGTAACAAAAATATTACACACAACACAGACATGACTCCTTCAGTCAGCCGTTTGTTAGTTAGGCAGTTATCCAGACTTAGGCCATAAACCTTAAGTGGGTGGAATGATAGGTACTATGTATTTTGGTACAACTATGACTTTGGTTAAACTATGATTAATAAAAAGGGAGTGAAATGTTTTTTAATGATATTAGGTCAACTATAATAACTATACTATAATTTACTGATATAATAGAAACTGAGATGCATTTTAATGAATGATGTGAGGGACTATTTAACAAACTTTACATTTGCCACAGAATACCAGGACAAATGCTCCCATGCTTCAGCAGTTCTCTGTAGATTTACCGGTAAACTTTGATTTGGTTTAAATATAATGTGTTTAGGAAACATTTTTAAAATACATGGTTTTATTCTTAGAAAATTCAAAAGCCCCACATAGCAGGGCACTCAACAGCCCAAAGGATTGGACAGAACTTACCATGAAGCCAAACCAAAGCTGCAGTCTTTGTGCAATGAGCCACAGGCAGCAGCACTGATTATGTGGAGCAGATCAGTCCAAGGGGACACACAGTGTCGACAGAAATAAGCCATCTATAACTGCAAATTTTTGTAGAGTAGGTCTGAAGATCAGGAGGACAGTTTATTGTAGAGGTAGTTGTCTCATAGCAAGATCTTCACTCCTCCCTGTGGTGACTGAGTGCCATGGGAGAGTCCTCGAGGAGGAGCTGGACCAAACTCTAGGTGCTTCACTACACTATAATCAGAGAGAGACAACAGCTATGAAGTTAAAGCAAATCCAAATGAGCATGCTCATTCACATGGAACACAGCACATACCTGTCATACTGCGGAGGGGAGCTGCTCACTTGGACATCAGAGCCTCCTCCTAAACCAGGGCTGGAGGGGAGGAGAGCTGGTCGGCTGACCGACGTGTCATACACAAAGTCTCGACAAGATGCCAACTTAGACTCCAAATTCTGTTCATGCAGAACACATTGTTTTAATCAAAGAAGGGTAATGTTCACAATCTTGCCACAAACTTTCTTACCCCAACTTTTCTCAATAGTTCGCCAACAATATTTAGTGCAGATATTCGAGCAGACGTTGTCAGGGGAGTGCCCGTTAGCCCATCACCTTCAAAGGTTACAAGTTACAACCACAAAAGTTCATGGTGCCCACTGTAGGATTACCCCCATGCATTACATTACAGGGTTCCTTGGATTATGATTACCACAGAAGCAGCTCATGCTCACCTCGGCGGATGCTGGAGATAGGGGGCGTGTCGAATGTGCTAATCGGTTTAGCTGGTGTTGTGGGGAGGGAAGGGTTAATAGCAGAGGGGCCCTGCAGGTCTGAGTCTTTGCCTAAGCTGCTCGACGGTCGTCTCTCTACCTGTCGAACAGCTAACTCCTGACGAAGGTCTGTGACAGGAGAGTAATGTCATTAATATAAAACACACAATAAATTCAAATGAACATCAAACTGACTGCACAGTTTGTACCTCGAGCTTCATCTTTAAGTCTCTGAACTGACTCCAGCAGGTTTTCTTTCTCGTCCAGCTCACTTTCAAGGAAGGCATTGCGCTCTATTACTTGGTTCATTCTCTGCTCAAAGTCCTCTAGTGACATAATAGTTGCCCTGAAGTGGAAAAGTAAAAACAATAAATGTTTTTGTTAAAAAGTAGACCCGTTATAGTCTATTCTAATCACAAACCTTTTGGTCCTTTCTAGATCATCATTGGACTGCTCAAGTTCCCTGATGTATTTCTGTAGATGATCTCTCATAGTTGTAGTTTCCAGCAGATTCTCTTCCAGTGTAGAAATGTGCCTCGAAGCTTCAGAGTGGTGGTTCTCAAATTTCTCCTGTTAATACAATAACAGAAAGTTCAGACAACTGTAAATGTGAACTGGTGTCTTACTAAAGGGTATAAGAATTATATGCCGTTTATATTAGGTATGCATTGCACTGAACAAATATGGAATTAATCACATCTTAATCATTCATCCCAGTAAAAATCAGTGCAGTATTTTTGTACTGAATTTTAAGGCAATATATGGGCTACCATCTCCCAAATACAATTTTAGGGTAAAATCTTATAATCTCTGCATTTTAAGATTGAGAAACTTGAGTTTTTATCATCTTAAATGATCCAAAAGGTCAGTGAATATGGTATTTTATTTATATATCTTTGAGTAAAACAAAGCTAAAGTGATGCCCATGGATAACAACTTTAAAGAGATTATGTGTTACTAATGAAGTTGATTGGAATTACTTTTCATTTCATTCTGCAGTCATAAAAGCTCTTCTCAGCATGTTTAAGTCGGTATTAAGTGATTAATCAAACACTAAATTAGTTGACAACCATTTAAGTAAAATTGATTAGTGGCGATCAATTGATTAACTTGTTACAGCCCTACAGTCCTGTAATGAATGTGCAACGATGATACTGAAACTTTCCCACTCTGGGACGAATAAAGGTCCTCTTATCTTGTCTTGTGTTATTTTAAGATGAAGACTCAGAGTTAAAAAGCAATATTATATGTGGTAAGACTATCTATGGAGACCTTTATAAGACATCTGCAGTCTGATAAACAAGTTGGCAACTCCAGGAACAAGTGGAGCACATTCCACCGAGGGCAATGGGGATCTAGTCTAGTTTTAGAGCAGCACCTTCACATTGTCCAGCTCCATGCGCAGTCTGTTGTTGTCCAGGAGAAGATCTTTGTTTCGCCCTTCACACTGCTTCAGCTCGGACTCCAGCTCAGCCTCATAGTCTCGACTCATCTGCTGAAACTCCTGCAGCTCCTCTTGCACCTCTTCAGCCCTAACACCACATATCAATAAGTTGAGTTATGTAAATGACGCTTCATAAGCCTTGTACCTTTGATGTTGTTTCTCTGCCTGCTCCTTCCAGAAGCAAAGCTCATCTTCCATCGACGCAAACTTGTGCGTTGGCTCCAGCCTCTCCATGCCTGAAATATACATGAATTATACATTTCAGGCAAAGTTTCAAACCCATTCCAGATGTACACGATACTAGCTAAACGAATACACCAACAATGATCATTTGAAAACGAATGGATAAATGTACAACAAAAAATAATATTTTGCTTAATTTGGCCAACATCTAATCCAAGTCCAAAAAAGAGGCACACCTACAAACACGCGTAATAGTCTCATATAAAATCATTGTTTAGTTGCACATTAACTTTAGCTAACCAGAAGCTAACAACCAGCTATTTAGCATCTGGCGTCTACGGAGTTTTAGGTTAAAATGTTATGGTTAATGGTTGTGCAGAATAACAATAGCAAAGAGCCACCGCTCACCTGCATAAAATAAACGTGTTTAATCCAGAAAATTAAAGTATCCTTGAGCTAAAGTCGCTGTTCCACTGAAGTGTTTCGTACAAATACAAACGAGCAGCAGAGCTCACGTATTATTGGTCCAAGAGCACTGCGATTATACCGGATTATCCAATCACGTAGAACATGGCTGGTCAGGCTCTGCCAATCCGCGCCAGGCGTGTCTATAGTCCCGCCTCTAGTGCACAATCACATGCAGTACTGTTATTATAACTATTCATATTATACAAGAGGTTTGTTCATGTTCATGTACAGGTAGTAAAACTCAAACAATCCAGTGACAACTATTTATTTTGTTAGACTTTATTAGTAATAATACATCATATTTGAGGTAGTTAGACATGAAAGGAATTGTTGGGTTAGTTACTGGAACATTGCATTGAAACCTGATGAGACTGAGGCAGTGTAAATGTTTAACTGTGCAATGAACAGCCATGCTTCTGTCCCCTTTAAAATATGGCCTTTTCAAACACAGTATTATATGATGTTGAGTTCAATAAATGAACCAGCACATTTTTCTTTCAGGCGTTTGAATATTTGAAGGTTCTGAAACTCATCTTCATCAAAATGAGAAAACATATTTTACATAGATAGCAAAAAAATAGAAAATACAAAAAATATTTGTTATAACAGGCCTCCATTCATGCACAATCATGGATCATTCTTGTTTCAGCACATCAACGTCATCTGAAAAAACAAATATATTAGTAATTAACAGTTGCACATAAAGAATTGTATTTATATATCCACTCACATTTATTATTCTTCTACTGTCTTTTCATCTTTCACTTCATTCTTTACGACACACGTCCCCTTTTTGCAGTCCACCACATCTGTCTTCACTTGACCCAGAGTTTGCAAAAGGCACATGGCGTCAAAACCCTCCTCACTCGAGTCTTGTAACAACTCTAGAACCTGTAACAACATTTACAAAACGTTTACAGAGAGAATTAGTGCTTTCACGAATAAAACACATCAATCTGAGTCAGGAGCAGTTTAGATCCTGACCACAGAGAGGTCATCGATCTGCTCTGACCAAGTCAATCCATCTCAATATGGCACAAAATCACTCAAATGTTCAGCACAGACTACAAGCACCTCAAACTAAACTACTGTAGGTTCTCCAAGTAATATTATAAGTGTCATCTAGAAGTGAAATAAAAACATTTTGGAACTACCACATTTGTAGAATAACAGTTGAGCTATAAAATAATAACCTTAAGGATTTTAGATAGTAACTTCCTTCATATGTGTTTCATTATGCTATTATTATGGAAGGGTGGTTGGTGGGCGTGTCCCAGTGGAGGATCCTCTTTACACAACTAAAGATGTGATGCATAGGTGGCAACATCATCAACTGCAATTAATTACCGGGAATAAAAATACCTAGTCCTCTTTCTGGCTTTATAGCAGCTCATATATACAGCTCATACTGTGATCATGTGCAATGTGCAATACTGCAATTTCAGAATGTCCACTGAATGTCACTTTATCTACTTATTATCCTGCCCTATTTGTATATAACTTTGCATTATATGTATATACAACAAATTTCCCCACTGTGGGATGAATAAAGGTTATCTTATCATTTCTTTGAGATTATCGTTTCGTGAGATTAATCTTCGTTAGGTTTAAGTTTGTAAAGTTTGTTTGATTGTTTTATGTTCTTCACACTCATTGTTTTGTCAATTAATGTAATAAACAAGTGCTACTAAGTTACATAATTTGCTTGTGCGATGTCATCCCTTGAATCAAGCTCAAGTATTTCCCTGTGGATTAAGCCAAACCCACCTGCAGGCACTTGTACGACTTCAGCTGGCTCAGATTCTCCTGCAGAAACAGAAGATACATGCTGAGGTCATTATAAACCGGGGTGACCTCTCCCAAAGAGCCAAACCCTGGGAGCATGTCGTAAGGCCGCAGGAAGCTCGAACTCTGCCGCGCTGGTCCGACAGAGGCGTAGACCACCAGAGGAATCAGGAGGACGTAGATCACCAGGTTGATGTAGCTGAGGAGCCTGAACACCCCCACTGCCACCAGCTTGCACTGCACCGCCACTGGCACGGAGCTGTCGTTCTGAAGCACGCCTTTCCTCAGGTCGCAGGGGAACTCGTCGGTGAGGGAGGCCAGCATGATGTAGTAGCCGAGGTAAACGCAGGCGAACAGCAGGATCAGCAGAGTGACACCGCGGCAGGCCAAGTATCTGACCACGAGGCTGCGAGAGAGGCGCTTGGTCTTGAGGTAATGCTCAACTAATGGGTATTTGAAGCAGCCCTCTGCCAGGTCCAAAGCACTGTAATTAAATAAAGAAAACATGTAGTTCTCAAGAGGTTACATCAGCTGGAGAAATGCAGAGTGATATCACAAATTAGATTAGGTTGTATGAAATAACGTCACACCAGATCAACATTTCAGGCTTTTCACTTTGGTATAGCAGCAGCATTTTAGACCAGCGATTCCAAATTAGGGCAATGACATTAGAATTGTTAGTTATTTTATCATTTTATGAATATCTAATGCATTGTCTTTAAGCTAACTGTGTTGTCATGGATTGCCAAAGGTCCCTATGGTTAAGAGTGTCATAGGTGAATCTATGTCACTGGTTTGGGTTACCATAAGTGGAAAGTGTGTTTTAGTGCATTTTTCTGTCGTCAGCTAAATGTATGCCTATCAAACCATTGGAAAAGCCTTTAGCAGCATGTTTAAACAAAGTGTCAAACACAGGTAATGCACTGATCATCTGGGATCTTTGGAGTGACAATAGTGTGACCATAATGGGTGTAAGCTTTATTTTTGTGGTGAAATAAATAGCCTATCACAATGGGACAGAGCAGCAGCAGTCTCACAACAGCAGGACCAGAAGCTTTGCCTGCTGCTGCGAAACTTTCTCATTGTGTCACAAGTAAAAATCGAACCTCTGTCTGATTTGTTTTTGTCCAGGTAAACTGAAGCTTGAATCAGCTTTTACAGGGAAGAAAAATGTGTACTATAGAGTAATTTTGCATCACCCCCAAATTCTCTTACATAGAATTAGGGGGTGATTGTTACGTTAGACAAAAATGATTTAAACTGTTTTTTTATGATATGCATCGGTTTAATATAGCGCTTTTTTGGACACTCAAAGACAATTAACATGTAATTTTTCTCACACTGGCACACGCGAGGTGACCCGTATGTGCCATTGGCCCGTCCGACCATCACCATCTATTCACGCACACATCAGACTCCTAATGTAGTATAATGTAATGTAGGTGAAGTATCTTGCCCAAGGACACAACTACAGTTTGGCACTTTACAGCTGCAGCCACCCCACTGAGTTCTCAGAGGTCTCCCATCATATTACTAACCAGTCCTTGCCCTGCACAGCTTCAGAGGTCAGACGGGATGTGGTTTTCGCCTGCAGGCGTACTTGAAAGTGATATGCATTTCAATAAGATTTATGAAAGAAGTAAAGACCTTTAGTGTGTTTGATCTTGTACCAGTTTAAATGTGGGATTAGAAGCGGTGAATGTCAAAGTTTGAACAATACCTTTTATTTTAGGTATTTGATTTAGACTCTACTTAGTCCTGATTGATTCCTGGCTCTGATGCTCAAGTATGAATGCATCCATAGGAGATTTTTCATACAGCATTCTATTATTTCATCCATACAAAGGACGTGTTTATATAGATGACATACATGTATCAAAATGACTACAGCTTACTTTTGTGAGTCATCATTCCCATCCTTGCCATCTAAAGAAGCCAGATTCTTGGCCAGACGAATTGAGCGGTTATAAAAACGGTCCAGCTCCTCCATGATGAAAGTGAGGTCTGAAGAAAGGTGTGGAGCAGCTGTGAACCTCCAAAACAGAGCAGGGATGTACAGAAGGACAGCAAAGAGGAGCAGGATGTACGGGAAGAACTACAAAGAATAGAATAGAAACTGGGAATCGTTTTTTGAAGACGTGCAGTCATATTGTTTCATTGTTTCATTCGTGACTGTACCTTATGTAGCCATAGTGGGGTGTTCTCTGATTGCTCCTGAACTGCTGCCCAGCAAAATGAATCCACATAGTACGCTTGTCTCCAGGAGAAATTTGTTGGGGCAAAGCAACTGATTTGTGTACCTATTAAACACAAAATATATCAAACAGAATTCATACTTTCAATGTATATCAATCTACAATTCATTTGTAGTGAATAGGTTATTTTTGTTCCTGTTTTTTTCTATACAAGAGGCTCAGCCGTGCTTGCATAATTCAATAATGATGCATGTGATGAGATTTTGGCAAAAACAATACAGACTAGCCATTACAAATAACCTCTGTCATATGACCACACTCACTGTACATACCAACCCTGTTCCACAGTAACAACATGACCCACTTACAGTATAGATAGTCAATGTTGTGTAGCAGTCTATTTCTGAGGCGTGGAGAATTTGAAGTGACAAGAGTTTCACTTCCATAATTTCCTTGTTGTGCTTATTTCTACTTAGTAAGTTGAATATGGGTATGCTCTAAGTCTAAAGTATATATTCTGTTCATTGTAAAAGTTGTTCTCCCCTCAGCATAGGGTGTACATTATAGTTCAAAGGACCAATGACTCTGATAAATAGACAGAGTGCCTGAAGTTTTAAGAGGATTATAGATCTCCAATTAAACAAACCCCCATTGTCCATATGTCACCATTTACTTTCAACAACAGAAGCCATGGAAATTTAGTTTATCAGTTACAGTCTGTCAGGGTGTGATGCTGAGACGGGTGGAGTCGCTACACACCCCATGCCTTCACACTTGTCAAAAACGTCCACGCAATATGAAATTCCACGCTCGACACTTGAATCGAATTGAATGAATTAAATATTTCCAGTATTTCTGTGTAAATCATATATAAACACAACTCACCCACGGACACCTCCTGAGCAAAGGCGAGGGAGATCAGAAACAAAGGCAGCCCTACGGACAGAAACGTGACTATTTTATCCACAGCGAGCTCCAGGCGCACACCTTTGTATTTATTACTCTGTCCCTCTGTCGGATCTTTCAGTAAGAAGTCACTGAAGACATATTCAGTGGCGACGTGCGCGATCGCCATGATCAACCTGAACAAAAGCCGGGTTTTGTGTAATTAAATAAAGGATTAACTTTCGGCGCGTGCTCTTCAATTTGCCATCTTCACACTGTCATGTCCACGGTGTTAGGGAAATAGAAAGGCTTCAGTTAAAACTAAGAGTAGAAAGAAATCAATCGCCACAAAGAGGATGATGGTGAACCTGCTGCTCTGTCCCGTCAGTCAGAGCAGTGTCAGCGGGCTCGTTCAAACACTAGGGGGCGCCACTGGGGACGTCAAAATTTACAGTGACAACAGTTTAAGGACACGGAGAAGGATAACTCACCGTGTGGTAACTACTATGCGTTGCTCCAGCCCACAAAACGCAATTTGCACTGACAATTCATCGAAATGTGTTGATAAATGTGTATTTTATTCTGTGTGTCGGCCCTTAGCAGCTAGATTAATTGTTACCGTATTATTATTTTTTACATATACATAATGATTTTAGAAAAATCCCCACGTCACTGGGATAGACACAGTAAAGTATGGGTTATTACATATTTCTAAGACTATTATAAATGGCATCAAAGTAAATAATTGCACCTATTTTTTTTGTATTTCTTAAATGTATTTATTTACAGTTTAAATCGTTGTTGAAGCTTCAGGTGAAATGGTGAAATGCATTTGCGACAGCTGCGTCTCATTTACGGCAGTGTGCAGATTACAAAAAGAACCCACGGCTCGTGAGGGAAACACGGAGGGAAAGGGACCAGAGGGGCAAATGTAACGACACCAGGTAGAAAACAACAGTATTTAAGTAATTTAGATTACTGTGACTGCCAACTGGCTCACTTACGAGCAAATACACAATTGAGGTCTCCTGAAATTTGGCGTCAATGTATGGTTGATGCTTCTTGTTAGCATATGTTCCGATTATGTTCGTAAAAGCACAGCTACTTAAGTTTTAGCAAGTATCTAACGTTACCATCGTCAACTCTCGAAATATAATTAACTATGTATCTGGTCGAAATATATCGTCACCCTTTGATGGTGAACTATCCTGATGTTTTGCTTGGAAATCTTGCATTGTTTACGTAAAGACTTCGAAAACTACATTGGTTCGTAACTGCAGTGAAAGTCCCCTGCGGGCAACCTGTGTGAAAATCCTATTGATTGATCAGCTGTGCTTGTGCCTTTTTATGTTTGCATGTTCAATTACAGCATGAGAGAAAAGAGGAACGCGTATGAGGAGAAGGATAGTTTTGGGATGAAGAATGGAAGGACTGGGGGAAGAGGAAGTGAAGTTCAGCTCTAGACCCTTCCCATGGGTCGGTCCAAACAAAAAGGAGGCCTCAACTTTGCTGTGGAAACTCAAAGATTGTTTTTCCGACAATGTAACATCCTCTGCCAACTCTTATAAAGAAGTGAGTGAGAACTGTTTTCGGTTTTTGTTGACAGATACAGATTTTATAATTTTGCCATTCAGTGTTTACTGGATAGGTTAGGGATTGGAATGTGTTTGAGCTTTTTGTATTTTGTTAATCTAAGTCAAAACATTGGTATGAAGGCCATCACTTAAGATAAACATTATCTTGGTGTTTCTTGTTCTTGTTTTTATTTTAAATTCAAGGCTGAATTCCTATCTTTTACAGGGTTTCATGGAGGACAGAAAGCCTGTGCTGGGCCTGAAAGATGTCCCCCCTCCTCCTGTTCCTCTGCATCACAATACATCTTCCCCGCCTTCCCAGCGTTTCTCTCTCGCCCCTCTCCCCATTCCAACACCTATCATGTCTTCACCTCATCAGATACATCCACCACTGTCCCAGCAGAAACGGGGGTCTAAGGCCAAAGTAAGCTCTTGCTTCTATTGCGAACACTGCAACTCTGGTGGCTATAACACTTTAGGTGAAGCTGTGGCTGGTGTTGGCAGTAGCATCGACGATTCCCTCTCCTTTTACTTGGCTTCAAGCTCTTTGAGTGCACCCAGTGCAACCAGCAGTTTCCACAGCCCTGGACCTCGTTCTATGGCATCTGTTCAGTATAAACAAAACTCATCCTGTGAAAGTCTTAATGACTCTTTAGCCTCATGGAGTGGTCATAGTTACTCTTCTCAGCTTCCCTCCTCTGTTGCTACCTCACAGCCTGTATCATCATATCCCTACATGTCTGACTGTTCAACAAATCTGCTCTCTCACCAAATGCCTCCTCTGTCGGGCAACCAAGAAAACAAAGTTTCCTCTTTGGCTCCTCCGAACTCCCCTCTTCCCTGTTCATGTGCACCTTTGCATGGCTCTTGTTTGGCTTCTTCTGGCTACTACTCCTGTGGTGTCGACTGTAACCCTTTGACCAGAAGAGCCCAAAGAAGCACAAATCTGAGAGAACAAACCACCACTGTATCCACTACCACTACCTCCTCACACTTTCGCTCTCTCCCTATGCACCTTAATGTAGAACGCACGGTTGGTGTGACGGGTGCACACCACTGCCAAGAGTGTTTGTTAAAGGTTTGTACATTTCCATATGTTTCTCAAAAGTAATAATGCACAATTTATTCTGTCTGTTAACAGTAATTGCATAATGTGGCTTGTACAGTGGTTTTTACTATTTATAATATATTTACATAGTTTGTTAACATGGGATCACATGGCATTCTAAAGCCATATACATTACAATGACCTCTGAACGAAAAAGGCATTTAAGTAGTTAATCAGTAGTTTATGAATCTGCAATAACAATTTGGTTCAATATAGACTCATTGAAAAATTAATTTTCAGTTAAAAATAATGCATCCAAATTGATAACTGTAATCCTTACCACCATAAACGTTACATAACATCTTTGTTCCACTAAGAAAACAATGAAGATCTTTGTTTAAAAGTAGAGTTTGAAAAAACCCCTTTGACTCATGATGTCTTGTTTTTAAACTTTGCCCTTTGGCTAAACTGAGCTTCACACTTGTGATCAAGAGGATATTCTAAACTGTATATTTTTGATCATCAATTTGTCATTTGAAATAAGGCCGAAATGACAGTTGACTCATCAATTTAAACAGTAGAGGTCATGTGTTGAGCTGTAATTAATTAAAAATTATTTACTTTAAAAATCAGGTGTGCAGTTCATGTTTGATGCTATTTTCTTTTTTCATTATAGCCTGCATCTCACATAGGGTGTGAACCTGACAGAATGTGGCCCAATGTCCCTCCTCCTCAGACCGCTCCCATTCCCATTTGTAATGGCTGTAGTACATCTGACGGAAAATATGTACAAAAATACGGTCAGTTCTTTTGTTTATAACATTTGTTAAGCACTTCTGTGGGCTCATGTTTCTTATCTTGATCTTGTAGTACCTCCTGAAATTAGCGGTCCTGAGAATATTCCTCCTGTCGGGGTTTTCTGGGATATTGAAAACTGTAGTGTTCCCAGTGGACGCTCTGCTGCTGCTGTGGTGGAGCGAATACGCACCCGCTTTTTCAAGGGTCATCGCGAAGCAGAATTCATCTGTGTGTGTGACATTAGCAAAGAGAGTAAATCTGTCATCCAAGAGCTCAACAACTGCCAGGTACTGTGAATAAAAATTTTTCAATGAAAATATGATTTGTTACTGTTTTTATCATTTAATTTTGCAGGTCACAGTTGCACATATCAATGCCACAGCCAAAAATGCTGCCGACGACAAGCTCCGTCAAAGTTTGCGTCGTTTTGCCGAGACCCACACTGCTCCTGCCACAGTTGTGTTGATATCCTGTGAGTTGCTTGTAGACTATTATCAGTATAGTATGGTCTTTTGCTGACATTTTCTTTTCTTTAGCTGATGTGAACTTTGCTAGTGAGCTTAGCGACCTGCGGCATCGCCATGGCTTTCAGGTGATCCTCGCCCATAACCACGCCTCGCCAGCTCTTCTGCAGCACGCCAACTGCCACGTGTCCTTTCAGGAGATTACTGCTAATTTGCCCGCTCGAATGGTGAATGAAAAGGTATGTAGTAGTGAATTTCAAATCGGTATTTCAACAAGGGGAAAAAAATCACCAGATGAGCTGTTGATAATAGATTTCTTTTTAAAGAAAACTGCAGCTTTGATTGTTTTGAAATGAAAATCATACAAACCAGACAGAGTTTTCCTTCTTCAGCCCACTTCCAGCCTCCTCTATGTGCGCAACCTTCCCATCGCCCGTGACAAGAGTCAACTCAGAGATGTGAAACAGAGGCTTCGCCGGTTGTCTTCTAACTGTGGTGGCAAGGTGCTAGGGGTGTCCTACGGTACAGCTATTCTGCGTTTTTGCAGTCCTGTCGTAGCTGCTCGTGCGCGTAAACGAATGGAGAATGAAGATGTGTTTGGTTGTCGCATCAGTGTTTCCTTCTCACCCTGGTCCGCAGAGGAGCCCAGACCCAGTTTTCAGACTTACCTCCAGCAAGTTTTTCATGCTCTGCCCCAGCCCTTCCCAATCCCCAACTCGACGTTTGCCCCACAACTTCCCTCTTTACCTTTTCTACCCATGGATAAAGCCAGGTTATCCAGGAGGTCCCGCTTCCGTGCTGCCCAACCAGAGCGGCCCTGGCGCCCTAGAAGAGGGCGCAGTGGGCCTCCCCATGGTGCTCCATTCAAAGCTTTTCAGGTCAGGATACCCGCTCGTGCCGGCTCCTCCTTCAGCTTCATTGTGCTTCGCTAGGCTGCTGTTGTCCTGTCTGACTAAATCCTGCTTAACTAACTTCATTGCCTGCATGTCCTCTTTGCCTGTACTTGCATGTAGTGTCAGTGTTTAGTAGTTGTATCTCAATGCCCCTTGTGTGTCTTCATTGTCATGACCTATTGAGCTCCAGGTTTTTTAAAGACTCATATTGTCAGTATAATTTTTTTTTTTTTTT
>JAPMNZ010951658.1:0-11607 GCA_029875035.1 Pomatoschistus microps | reverse complement strand
TCCAACAACATGTGTGTATTGCGTGTATTGCGCGCCCTCTACAGTTTATGCAGAAAACACACTGTTGTTGAGGCCAGTTGCTGTCGATGTACGCGCTGTTATTCCAGAGACTGGCCTGCTACAAGGAGTTGCCTGTTTTCGCCAGATTGTCGATGTGTGCAGGGCAGCAACTCATATGCGACGGATATAATCAGTTGCCAGTCCAATGTACGCTAGGCTTTAGGAACAGAGCTAATTCTATTGGGGTGCTCACAAGGATCGTGTAGACATTCACACCCCGAGCTGTCCGAGCTGTGACCAGGAGCTATTCTTTCACTGTAGATTTTTCGGAACAAAATCAATTCAGTTGTTTGATTTGCACTTGATATGGAGAGATTCACCGATTTGCACCGGTGGTTCGAGCACTTGCGATGAGACTGCACCGACACATTACAGCATACATCAATAAACAAAAGGGGCAGATTCGGGATGCATCGGCTCTTGTCTCTCTGTATTGGTTTGATTATTGCATTGGATCGGTTTTAGAACGCTAATATACAGCTGCTCAGCCCAGTGTCCAATTGTTATAGTAACATGTTTTATCTCGGTTGTTTATTTTTCACTGAGGGTCTATGCTGAGATCTGATTGGCAGCCCTGGCTCTGTGAACACACGGGGCGGGGCTAGCAGAGAAGGAAACTTTCTCTCACTCAATCAGTAGCGGCAGCATAGACTAGCGGGGGTCACCAGCCTTATGCCCGCAGGCTCGCGGTCTTGCAAGGACCACGACAAGACCAAGCCCGCAAAACATGATCTCTCAATAGTATTGGTCCCGGAGCCTGGACCAAGTCTTTTGTCTCTGCCCCTCCACTCAGTGGTTGGTGTTTACGAAGGAGCAGAGACATTCAGTCTATGCAACAGACGAGAGTCTAAGCTATGTTTTGATCTTCAAAGCGTCCAAAAAGAGTCAATATTCACAGAGATCTGAGCCGCTCAAGATGGCTGAGCCTGCTGGAGTCAGGACTAAACTAAGGAGGCTTTTGACCTAACTAAAACTTATCTTTTGTGTCCAAAAGTAAATAATTGTGAAATTAATAAGGCAATATAATTACTTAATTTGCTTTAATATATTCCCTATATGCTTTTATATATGTCGTAATATGTATGTTTTTACTTTGATTCATATTCATTTTCTTAATCAAATATTCTCAACATGCTTTGAAAATCAAACACAGACTTCAATAAATTAATTTGAATAAAGAGTTGTACAGCTGAAAGACAACTGCCATACAATCAGAAAAGGAATCCACAATGTAATTACTCAGTACAGCCCAATAGCAGATTTTCTAGGGAAAAAAAGCCAGCAGCCGACACAAGAGGAGCTGCAGCTGTATGGTGAGCTATGCCACTATCAGCTGCTGCAATTAGAGAGCACAATGTAAAATGTCACGCCAGATCGAGATCATTGGCAGCTCTGCCACAAGAAAAGGCCACAAAGAGCGGCGCAAATCCCATCGGCTGTGCTTGTAACACCAAAAGAAAGTTTATGGTAGTGACGTCCACTTCTATTGTGACTAATATTTAATTCTAAATACATCATGTGAATGAATTAAGTCAGTTCAAGAACTACAGGATTATAAAAGATGTCCAATGAATTTCCAGCACTATCCATCTCTATGAACAATGATGACAACAGATTCCTTTTAATTCTCATCTCAGCATCATTTTGACATGTGTAACTGATGAAATCTCCACAGGATGTGATAAATTATTTGCAGATTTCCGCCTGTTTTGTTCTAGTTTTGGTGACCAGGCTTCTGCCCATGCTGATTACATTAAAACAGCAGATTGAAAACAAGCTCTGGCATGTTTATGCCATCATACTCAAAGCCAGTTTTGCTGTAGCTTCACAATTCACCTTCGCCTCTAAACAGATTATATTTTTGACAAGCCACAAGTAAACCAAATATGATTAAACATTAATCCATAATGTTAAGACTTATCTGTTCAAAATTATATTAATTTTATTCAATTTTTTTCTTATGCTCTGAAAGGGAAAACAGTACAACATTTCCCATTTCACATATATTGTATGCTCCCTCTAGTGGCTTAAAAGTTGACTGCTAGTGACAGTATGAAGGGATTCATACTTCAGGAATTAAATATCAGAATCATTTGCATAAAAAATAATGCATATATGCGATTAAACAAAAAATATATATCACAGAGGCCATGGTAAGTGCAGCACACAGTGTAGTGCAGGGACAGCAGCCTACATGAGTAGACAGGGAAAGTTCACACATAGTGCCAACAAAACCCTCCAGCTGGGCTTGCCACTAAGGAACGGAGATGCCCTGAGACAAAAAAATAAGGAAAAGAGGGAGAGTGAGGAAGAGGAAGCTAAGAAAATAGGGGATCATGGAGAGTGTGTGAACAGTTCAAACACTTTTTTCCTCGGTATAGTTGGACGTTTTGCAATTATATTATATTGTTAATGTAGACATTTACTGTATATTTCATCCATATATCACTTTAAAGAAAAATCTTATTTTTTGTACTTGACTGCCAGCATCACATCAAAGGTTCATGCTGATCGGGAGCAGTGATTCCTCCAAAGAGACCTGCAGGTTAAGAGGACACCCTTTCTCTACATACTTCACTGTTTTAGTCAAGGATGTCATCTTTCCAATTTCACTTTCTTTTCTCTATCTTCCATTCTTGCCAAGGTTTATCCCTGAGGTGTCCTCTGGGGCTACCTACTGGATAAGACATTTGAAATGCATTTGCTAGGGAAACTCCCTTTTCATTTTGAAACTGCTATCTCCCAAAAATGTCCTTAATAGAAAAATAGTGACGCAGAGAACTAGGACATTGGGTGCATTATACATTCATGTTTTCACATTGGTATAGTTATATTGACTAGTATGTAGCCAGACATAGTACAGTGCATCCCACATACTGTACATATGAATAGCCTGATTATTAATTTGTACATAACTTTCAAAAAAACATATTTGTTACCAATAAGATTCCCATGAAACACCTTAACACACTTTAACTCACTTACATTTTATCGGAGAGATATCTGCTAATCCACATTATGTTCCTCTTCTTAAAGTTCATCACTGCAATTCCCTGTGAACTGCCGCCTGTTCTGTCACCCAATTATGCCAATGATAGCCTGAATCCCCTGTGGTGTTTTGATAAGACCTTTTCACAAACCCTCCCAATAAATAGATTTGTTCTGGTATTTGTTTACAAAAGCTTGAACTTGCGGCAAAAATATTAATGTTATCTCAAGTTGCCATCGGACCGTAGTAAATCCACCACCGGTTAATCTTAACCCGACTTTCTCATTGAGGTCTAATCTGGTCATGCCACTTAATCGAATAGAGTCTGCTTTGTGTTTATTTAGAGTGTCTTAGCAGAGAGCAGAAAAGACAAAATCCACTACTACCACCATCATCACCACCACCACTTGCTCCTCAAATTTATGTCAAGAACCAATCACGTGTGAAAACTTGCCTTAACTTCTTTTGCCTTGTGTGAGTACAGTGTCAGAGAAGAGTTTGACAGATCNCACCATTTGGCATGCCATGCGCGTCTGGTGCGCTGGAGACTGCTGTCAAACGCCTATGAGTCTGTGGTGCAGCCAGGGACCCTACGGAGCGCCAGATGGGCCATTAAGGTAGTATTAATGTAGATGCCATCGCTTTTCTCCTCTGACTGGGACATGCTCTCTCGAACTGCGAGCAGCTGCTGCCATTTACTAGGACAGCTTCCTGCTAACTTTGGCCAACTGGCAGAACCATTGACTGCCTCACAATGCAACCACTTTTTCTTCCTACCTGCCTTTTGTTTTCTTTGCCCCTTTCCCTTTAAGCAGATGTTCAGCTGTTAACCTGTGCTTCACCAAAATGGTTAACAGTGCGCATGCTGGCAACAATTCCGTTCAGACAAAAATGCAGGCGTCAAAACACCAGCACGCTGACTATAGAGACGGAATGCTTCTCTACACCCACACTTAAGCACATAATTGAGGCATGATATTCTGTAGCGTACGGTTATTTCTGTTTATGCCTTACTAAGTGTTAATATCATGCTTTAATTGAGAGAAAATTGGCTGTTGGCAAGAAACAGAAAAGAAGGTTACAAACCCACAACCATGGATAAGTGTTGCAATCAGTAATATTCTATTTAGTTAAGTAGCCTAAAATGGGATGTTTTGAGATCATTATTCAAATCACATTGGCAAAATCCTATTATGAGAATTAGTTTTCCAGAGGGGAAATGTACAGAATTATTGATGTGTAATAAACGTGCTTTCAGCGTCACATACACTAGGGGAATATTAGAAAACAGTGGGGCATATGACTAAAACGGAAACAAGGTCACAATCATAGTTTGTTGTCTGGGCTGAGAAAATGACGCATATTTTAAGAGCAATTCTGCATAAATACCCATGATAAATGCAAGACAACAAAGGGAAGCTATAGGAGCTTTATAAAGTGCAGAACAAGTCACTATTTGAGATGTGGCCCTAAACAAGCTGGAGACGGCAGTTTGTAGTGAGAGAGGTGAGAATGTCTAGGAGCTGTATCTCCAGAGGCACAGGTTAGCCTTCCTACAGCTGAGACTCCCTCCCCCTCGTCTCTCATTTGCCTTACCTCTCATTTTTCAGCCTTGCACAGGGCCAGGGAGGAGGAACTGGAAAAGGAGTCTTTTGAAAAGCCCCAGGGGGAAGATGGGCATAGAAGTTTAGGTCTCTGTACACCCACACAAAGTTCCCACTTGCTGCATAGGCCTGTAGATGAAGAGTATAAACATTGGATAAATGATTTATACAGTGAACTACACACTACACTGCACACTCATGTAGACCCTTTTTAGTTATGCCCAAAATGAGTTTTGTAGGTAAACTGATATATCATACATGTATAATTTCCTTTTAGTTCTATTTCTGCTACACCCAATGGATTTGAAATAAAATAACTAAAATGCACTTTACCTGCTGAGTTTATTACATCGAAAGTCGGACTAGAAAAAGACTGCATTAAAAGTTAAGTTTGTAATATTACAGCCTAATGCTTAATATGGGCAAAAGTGTGCGGCCGCCCCATGCCCCTACAGCACAGTGTAAGTACATTGTGCAGTTGCACTGTGAGTGTTGTCCAAAGAGTTTGGAATCATTTCAGCAGATAATATTGAACTTCAGAATTCATCCTGCTGCCTATGTCAGCGGTCACAACAACAAAAATGTGCCACCACCATGTTTCATTGATGAGTTTATGTCTTCATTCTCTTCTCTTTCCTTCACTCGGGTATGAGTTGATTGTCTCATTTGTTCATCTTACAGTTCCGAAAAGAAAAGAAAAAGCTTTTTAGATCTTGCTTGGGAAGCTTTAATGTGATCTGTGGCAGTGACGGTACTGTGAGAATCATCAGAGCCTACCGAAGTTGCCCTTGCGTTGATGGTTATGCAGCTTGTAAAGGCCATTTATTTTGGAGAGTGAACCCAACACCAGGTTATGGTGTTTTTGGTGGTAGAGGAACCCCGAAGTTACTTTACAAGAATAGTTAAAAAAAAGCTACAATGGCTGACTTGTATGTTTATAAAGTACTCACCAATCACTTCAATTTACAAAGCAGATGTCTGGGGAATGAAGGAATAACCAATGTCATGGAACAGATGTTATCCCAATACTTTTGAGCCTCATACTAACACTATTTATCCTTAGTACATCACAACATTTTAATCGGAAAAAGCAGTAAAGGATTTGTACATGCCTACCTTTTGTTTGGGGACACAGATAGAATGTAAATTAGAATTGAAAAAATAATGTCCTTATAAAAACAACATTAGGTGAACCAATTATTGACCGATGTAGTTTCCAGCTCATGGTTTAAATATGTTCGAAACATTTGCAACCCCACTACATACAAAGCTCTAAACATAGGCCTTCAGTACAAATAACATGTTATTCCAGATGAGCCTTTTCCACAGTTTCCGTTAAGAGACAGATAAGCATCAGCTTGGCATCAGCAGTGGTCAGCGTTGTCACTGAAGCGCAGCGTACACGTATGCTCTGGCACAGCTATTAGTTCGCTTGTAATATCAGAATGACACCTTCTCCCTTGGCTGCTCCTGACAAAGAATTTCCTCAACTAACCAACCAAAATCACTGTACCTTGCTGTGAACAGAGTGGCAGTTTGTTCCATTGTGAATGTATTTAATTTCAAATTGGTACAACAAATAGTATGTTAACTGACCCTTATGTTTTGATGCTGTCAATCACGCTCTTAGAAAAAACAAAATCCCTAATCAACAGCCCCAATGCAAAGCAATTTCTCCAGTCATTAGAAAATAGACATTGCCATCTTAGTTTGAATGAGCCAGTATTGTATCACAGATTTGTAAAACAAATGGGTTAGTACAATTCCTCTCAGAAAAGCATCCATATTCAGCATAAGCTCTACAGAGAACCATGTGTGTGACTGTGAATGTGCTGACAGACATAATCATGCAGCAGAGATATTGCAAAGAAAACTTTAGAATGAAAAAAACAAGTCCTTCTTATCAATATAAGATGTGAACAGATCCATTTTCACAGGCTTTATCCAGGAAATCCAACCCGCAATGAACAGGATCAATTCCTTTATTTACAAGGTGCATGTTATTGCTTTGCTATGCAAATGCTTTCAAAAGCGGTGTAATGCTATTCTGCTTCTGTGAGGAAATTATCACTGCACCAGGACAAGCGATCAGAGCTTTGATGGGTGCAGAATAAGGGTGTTAGAAAGCTAAGACGAGTGTGTGGGTGTGCTGCAAATGGACTATTTTGGATGTCTTCAGAAGAAAGGAAGCATTACTTGGCCCTATTGGTGCGCTGAGGTCTACTTCCAACGAAGACGATTAACATGAAAAGCACTATCTAATGTTATTTTCCATCGCTGTGAGAAGAGGCTGTAATCACATTACTATTTGTGTTGGAGATCAAGATTAATCAGGGTTAGAACATAATCACAATGTTTTAACACAGTAATGTCTGCAGTAGATGCTAGGCATTTCTATAAGGATATAAAGGTTTTAGTGTTTTGATCATTTAGAGCCTTATAAAGAATTCCAACAGGGTTTGGTCAAAAAGTACATGCTACCTATGAAAGACAGTGGTGGAGGGTGTTCAAACTTAATGACTGCTTTGGCAGCTTGTGTGGAAAAGGCAGGCAGTGATTAACGGAACACTTCAGAGTACAAGGCACAGCGGTGCTCAAAGAAAACAGTGATGATCTCCACTTAATCGCGGAGAAGCCCGGAGCATCTGCCGCCAGAGCAGGGCAGCGGCACCGACGAGCTCCCGCTCCGCTAGGCTGTCATCTCCAGAGAGCTACGGCCATATGCTCGGCTCTGCCGCAAACTCACAGGAAGTTAATTTTCTGACAAAACACAGGGAGAAATATGACATTCAAACAAGTTGTGCTCAGCCAGGCTGAACGTGGATGCCATGCCAAGCTCATGCTGCATGTGTCACACTTAGGAAGGAGTTTATTTGCATAATTGTATACATTTATTAGTGATATGAAGACAGAGAATGGATAATACATGTTTTGTATTGTTTTCATATAAAAACACATGCATGCACAAACACTTAAAACTCCCTTTTAGACTTAGTCTGGCTCATAATGGTGTGTCATTAAACTAATGTCAATCAAATAGAGGCTAACCTATATATTTCAGTGGGAGACAAAACACCATTGCCGCAGAACAAAAGATCCACAGGTGTGAACAAATCCTTATCAGAACCCAATAAAGACAAGCATATAGTGTTTCTGGACCTCTTTCTGTCTGGACTGTATATCAAACAGAGAGAAGACACTGAGCCTAAGGGATGAACTCAGATCTAATGCACTGATTCTTTACAACAATAAGAAGTATCATATGCAAGAGTGTCTGGGTCATCACTGCAGGTGCGGCTTCATGTCTGGAGTCTGGACACCCAAAACAAATGTCGGAAAGCAATATGGTCATGACAACCCCTAATAATAATTCCATGTTTTGAAATTGGCTTAAGATACTAAATGTTTTTACAAATAAATATTTCCATTCTTTTTTTTTTTTGCAAATTGAGTGGCGGCACAACTTAAAAAAACTTTACTTTTCATTTCTTGGCTCAATTCTTCAATCAATCAATCTTTATTTGTAGAGTGCTTTTCATGCAAAAGAGTAACACAAAGTGTAAAGTATGTAAAATGTCTGATCTCGTTATTGTTTCAATATTAAACCACAAGCCTGTTGTCTAACAGCAGTAAGATGACAAACCCCTGGATCACACCAATCAGATGTATCTGTGGTGCAGACACTGCAGTCCTTTCGGATAATTAAAAGTAAGGAGGAGCCCACA
Organism: Pomatoschistus microps; assembly: GCA_029875035.1. NCBI lineage: Eukaryota > Metazoa > Chordata > Actinopteri > Gobiiformes > Gobiidae > Pomatoschistus > Pomatoschistus microps. Next base: position 3,229 of record JAPMNZ010951658.1, on the reverse strand, counting down.
TTACACAGTGTGCAGTCCAGTGGAGGTGCCATGATGCTTCAAAGCATAAAATTGAGCCTATTCTGACCGCACGCTGCAGCCCTCAGTGTAGATGTTTACAGCATGAACATGTTGTATCACAAGAGTGGCTTCAAAGCACTATATCAACCAGAGCCCGCAGCAGCAGAGCAGTTTTAAGAAGTCACGACCCCAGACCGTAAAAAGAACAGAATGATGCATCCATGCAATACTGGTATCGGATATTGGCGCTGGTAATGGAAAATGTGTTGAATCAGGCATCGGTTGGACATTAAAAGAAATCATTCTCCCAGAAGAAGCCGATTTGAGTGGTGAAGTTGAAGGAAATCTGAAATAACGTTGTCTCAGAGCAAGAGCCAATGAGGAATGCGGATGGTCCATTCCCACACACGCTTGTCTCGAGCCGAAAATATTTGAATTTGACATCAGGACCAAACGCATATGCGGATGTCACAGCCAGGCGCCCTGCGTCACGGCACTTGTATGGGGGAGGAAAAAGAGCCTTAATCATAGAACTCATGAAAAAAAACATGTTAAAACATAGTATTGGGGCAAAATCTCAGCATGGGGCAAAGAGTATGGGGCGACTGATGTTAAGAAGTGTTGGTCACATGGCGCCGAGGATGATGGTGCCGTGGCAAGAGCTCTGGTGTGTACTATCTGCTCTGTCCGGTGCATTGATGTGTGATTTCACTGCAAATAGCAAATGGACTGAATCTTGAAAACCCTGATAAACAGATGTAGAAAGTGAACTTTTTTAAAGGAATAAAGAATAATCTAAAGCATGTAAGTCAAGCCCCATTTACAATGTTCATTGTAAAAGCTGACAACTGCAACGATAAAAGCTCTCCTGAAGCCCTCAGCAAATAAGCAACGAAAAATTTAATACAAATAATTGAATTTACACACTTAACACTTATTATAATAATACATATAAATGTGTACATTTGTTTGATACTTTTAATTTTTCAAAATAGTCAATTGCACTGATACAATAGTTTTTGCCAATTGGGCTGTGGAGACTTATGGGGCGTTCAGACCACTGAGGCTTGAACGCAGCATCCACTCGCACTGGACGCACATTCTCTAAATTTCAGGCGCTAGGGGCATTTAGACCTGAAGTACTGGCCTGCAGTGGGAAAAAACGCAGAGCGAAAGTGGCGAGCGGGTTTTGATGCTAACGGAGTTAAGCTAGCTGCTTTTTCTGTAAGGTACTTCTCCAAGAATGCAGCTCTGCAGCGTCTCTCTGTGTCCAGAGACCTGTCCACGAAGGTGATAATAATACTATTATCGAAAGGCTAAAAAATCGCTCTAATTTCCAACATCGTGCAGCCCTACCAACAATCACATTCCTGCCTGGCTCCAGCTGCTCTGCTGGTACACAACACTTTTAATTCTTTCTTTCTCATTCATTTATTTCTCAGCGCTCTGTTTACTCCAAGACGCGCTCCTGTGTCTGCTGCGCGCCCACACGTTACCCACTAAGCTGCCGCACAATGGAGAAAGACATGTCTCTCACTTGTTCACATTGCTCTGATGCAAAGAACGCGATCCATGCTCGGGCTGGTTAGTGCCACAGCAGCCGAGTGTAAACAGGAAGAGAAACTGAAACTTTACTCGGACCGCGAGGTAGTCGCTGAAGTTAGTATTAGCACCACCATCGTTGTACTACAGCACATTTGGGCCGGCACGGTTCAATAAAATAAAACGTTGTGACCGAGGGCCGTCTTCACACCCCTGTGGCGACGATCTGGACCACTTGGCCTAACTTGTTTGTAAAAACCAATGTGACCGTGCCCTTAGGCTGCGGTCACTGGGCCTGGGCACGGTTGTAAAATCCAGATAAGGGGGGTCGATGTACTTGGGAGAGGGGGCGATGTGGTGGAGGGGAGGGGTGTTGGGGACGTGACATTATGCGTCGCATTACGTCTTGCTGCTGCGCCCGCTGTTACGTGAATTTTCTCAGTGACCAATAGCTTTAGTTCTGTGACCAATTTTGGTTACACATAACATGTTTTACTGTTTGGACAATGAGGGAGATAACACCCATATACATTTGGATTTCCACTATCTGAATATGCAAGCATTTTCAAAATCAACAAAACCCTATTGAGGTCACACCGAACACTAAAGTCAATTGCACTGCAGCTGTTTTAGGTACGAAGCTGCTGGTTCTATGCCACGACGCTCTCTAATAGTATTCATAGCAACATGCATGTGAATGAGGGAGGGGGACAGATTGAGGGGCCTCTGCTCTGGTTTGACAGAGAGAAAGTGACACAGGGGAAATCGTGAGGTTGAGGAGAGGGGCGAGGGCCTTTTATCGCCGCTTGTAGCTTTAATTTTATGTTTACATTATGAAAGCTACTAAGCTGCAGCTGAATTCCTATTAAAATTACACAAAAATGAGCTTTTATACACGATTTTAACAGGTAAAATTTAAACGGATCAAAACAAGAACTGTAGTATTTAAAAATAAATAAAACATGTAAATAATTATGTTTGACTCAAAAGCGGGGGCAAATCCACCTAAGAAACACTCAAACAACATCTGAGTGTGATGAGCAGAGAGCACATCTGTGGCTGAGTGGCATTATTCATTCACCTAGACATTGACACTTGAGATAAATGGACTTATTTTGGTGATTTGTAGAAGAGCAATAGAGGACTGAGCGAGTGAAGAATATGAGTGGACAAAATTAAGCTCCAGTGCAAGAGAAACACTCCACAAGAGAGCCAATTCTAATACCACAGCACTTAATTTAGGATTTGTGTAGTTCAACAGCATGCCACCTCAAGACAGGGATAGACAAGCAGAATCACTAAACTCATAAGGAATATGGCAGACAAACCAGCTTCCATCTACAAAAAGAATATGAATAAAAAGATTTTTAGCGCTATAATCATAACAGCTTAGATTACAATTTCACTGCTTCGATTAATCAGCTTGCCCATGCTAGGAAACTACCAGATTAATTTGTTCAGGAGAACAATAGGGTAGGGACAGGAACTACTTTATTTTTCTTTCTTCAATCACATGTGCTCGTCTTTCACAATGTAAATTATGAAGAATTAAATAAGTAAATGTTAGTTTCACTTCTACTTGTGTGCATCTGTCTGATCCATAGACTGTATATATTAACGGACGTAGTCACGCCTATCTCCGCCGTTCTAACAAATGGGCCAAATATTAGCCTCTACTGGAGCAAAA
>JAPMNZ010951657.1:0-10624 GCA_029875035.1 Pomatoschistus microps | reverse complement strand
TAAAATTCTATCTGTACAAATGTGTGTTATATGTACACACACATAAAACACATATGTATAGACCGATATTCACCCAGAACACTGACAATGAAACCCAGGCAGTTACTTTCCCAATCAAGCCAAATTCAATGTTAGTTGGACGGCCGTGTCTTGGTGGATTTGCAGTGCTGCTGTCCTCTGTCTGTTTCTGAATAATAGATTGAACTGAGTCTGTGAGATGTTCAAAGCTTAGGAATATTTATAACTTAATGTTGCTTTAACTTTGTCCACTTTACTCCTAATGTCTCTGGGGGGTTCCTTGGACTTCATGATGCTGTTTAGTAACTCTAAACATAGCTCTGAGGCCGTCACAGAATACTGAGAGTAGACCACACACAGGTGGGCTCTATTTAAAAAGCCAGTATTCAGCAGGCATTAGGACATTTTCAAAGGCAACAAAATTCTGTATGAAATTAACATAATTTTTCTTCCACTTCACACGGGCTGTTTCTTGTTTTGGTCGTAATCATGACAAATGTGCAAAAGTTCATGTTCTATTAGTACTTTTGAAAGCCACTGTATATTGAGATATTATTCCCGTCACCCAGAGCAACATAATAGCAGCTTTTATTGACAAAGACTATGTTTAGTTGTTTAGTTATATTCATGTTGGAGAGTGTCCTCTGTGGATGTGCGTGACGGGAGGCGATGAAGGACGTCCAGCTCTCTCCCTCTCATCTCTGTCCCCGTCCCCTTCAAGCCTCCTCCGTGATAATGCAGTCTGAAGGCCCTCGTGGGACTCTGCTCTCAACATCGTACAAGCCTGAAGTGTTCCCAAAAACATCTGAGGCGGGCAGCCGCACATCGATCGGAACAATGTTTTTGGTGGCCTTTTGACAATAGTACAACCTGAAAATCAATTCCCTCATTTATTTTTACATATGGGAATTGTGGAGACAGGAAAAATGTTTACAAAGACTCGCGATCGATTTTGGGTGAAATGTGAAAAAGCAGGTCTCCACTGAACAGCATACATCAGGTTCAATCAGGTTCAATCAGGTTCAATCAGGTTCAATCAGGTTCAATTACCTCCAACATGCAGCTCGTAGTGGGTTAGAAGTGACAAGGTTATCGCTCGATATTGTGCATATGTAGATATATACACGTACATATATATATATATATATATAAAATAAGGAACGTATTGTAGTAATAAACTCCATTTAACTAGTACCTGAACCATGTGTTTGTACAATCTTTGGTATCATTACTATCATTAGAATCATTGGCCGAGAGCTGTCACATCTTTAGATCCGCTTTTTCAAGAACGGACCAGCCCTCAATCAGCCAATCAGCTCTCAGTTTGTAAAAGAGAAAATGTTTCTAATAAGACAAAGACAGCATGTTGAAGGTTAATGATTTTTGCCTGTATCAAGGAAGTGCTTAACAAAACAAGAAAGGAAACAAAAACATCATAAAAAGTGCAGTTGTAAACACAGGTACACGGAGCTGTTTTACACTGTACTTGTACCTGACTCACATTTTCACAAAAACTGTTCAAGGTTTTAGTTGCGACATTTGTTCATTGTTTTTAATCTTTTACTGCTCTGTTGGTTTGTATCCTGGCAACATTAAGGCATGTTCTAGTGTTGTGATGTGGAGAGTGAGTTTGTTTGTGAGCCTCAGACACATTTCAGGGACAGTAAAGTTGAACCTTGAACCTTGAACCTTTCCTGAAACGCTGTTTCCCCCATGTTTAGTCCTGGCTCTGAGCACTTCATTGTTTGTAGGATAAAACATACTCAACATTTCCTCTTGGAGTTCACAGTGCAAAAACACTATAACTTACTTTTATAACAAATATGAAATCGATCTCCTTTAGTCTTCATTGACGAATTGAGGCACTTTGAACTTCTAAAGCGCCCACTATTCTTAAGTGGAGATAATAAGCATCTGCTGTTGGCTTGTATTGGTATTCTGCCCCGGGCCTGTGTGAAGTCTCTGTAATTATGGAGCCAGCATGTATTTAGCTGGATAAAGACGCTGAGAACAGCTTCCTCTATCCACCGGGAGAAAGCAGACAGAGGGGAGAGTCAGGGCTATTTCTTAGCATGAAGATAGAAAGAGAAGGAAATTCCTCAACTGACCAGTCAGGGAGTGGAGCTGTGTAAAGCCTGAAAGCACAATTAAAGTTTCTGAGCTGATATCAACACTGACCTAGTTTTTACTGTAAAAGCGAGACTCAAAGTGCAGGAAAACAGATTACTGCTATATTATAAACAATATATCCAGTGTGGCCAATCAGTGAGGACGAAGCATCACACAAGGAAATAATGTAATATTATGTTCAAATGGTTACAAGGATAAAAGCAGTTCAAAAAAACAAAAAGGACATATTGTACATGTTTATATTGATGCAATAGTCTACCAGTGCATTTTAATACTGGTCTTTATCCCAGCCAATAACTGTACAAACTAACAGACATAAACTTTATGTAAAAACACTTCCTTGATCCAACGTGTAAACTTTTCCCTTTCTCAGTGATTTGCATGAAGCCAGTGGACTCCTGCTAAATAAGTAACAGAGAGTTTATTATTATGGCCAGTGGCACTGATAAGAGTTGTGCGCCACATGGAAATAACAACATCACTAATTATTGGCTCATTAGAGTGTAAAGACAAACATAATGCAAGTCACACAAAGCTTATGTCACATACTTGGAATAACAAACCATTCTCAGACCATTCTCTTTCAGATTATAAACATCTGCATGAAGACAACTGTGACATGTTTGATACTGTTTTCCACTGACCACCCATCCCCACCCATTCCCACCCATTCCCACCCATCCCCACCCATCGCTCTTGTGGCTTTATTGATTATGTGCTGTAGTGAAGGCTCAACAGAGACCCATTTCAATATGTTTTGTTTTGTTTACATCATTAATTTGATATTGCAAATATTTACATACCAAAACAAAGATTCCTTGATTCTGAAGAGGTATACATACATACATATGTATATATATACACACTCCTTATCTATGTTTGCTAGGCCAAAGCTTAGTCATTGGCAGTTACTTCTAAATCTGCAATCACTTTAGAACGACCTTGAGTCTATTGGAATTTAAGGAGGCAACCGAGCCAAAGCGCAAGACGATCCAACTGTAAAAGAGTACAGCCCATTTTAGAGTCCAAAAAGCAGTAACGGCTTGGTCTGGGTGTTTTTAATTCCTTTTTTAAACAAAACCATACACCTGTCAGTAATTCACCACCATAGACACTGCTGGTAATGTCCTCCCATGACACAGTGAAGAGTATTTTATGATTTTCTTGGTTTGGCGACAGTTCAGTTGTAACCTCATACGTAACAAAAGGCTTGTTTGGCAAATACTGTAAAAAGCTTGTCAACCAAACATCAGGTGGCCCCTCCCCCACAAACACACCCCTTATTTCCTCATTACTCCCCTGTCTTGGTTACAACATCCTTTTCTCAAATACAAGTGCAATGTCAAAGAAATATGTAGGTGGTTTTCTATACAGCAGACGTGTCAAGCTTCACTCAAAGACTCGCAGACCCGGTTGAGGACCGCATATTTGTGCTCACTGCTTTATAGAGTATTGAACACTTTTAGTCTGACAACATAGACTTAAACGTTTTAATGAACTTGCAAAGATAAGTAAGTGCAGCCTCGATTAAAGCTGGGGCACCTGACTCTTTTCACCATAGATACATGATGCTTGTCTTGTAAAGTAACATTTTGTGAACAAATCAGACCACGCCATTCTGTCTTCATCTTTGATACTTGCAACAAAGAGCCATGTAAGTCACTATTTGACCTTTTTTTGGATTGGCTGACTGATGGCGGTCTACTATTTTTATTTCTCTGTCCGAAAAAGAGCCTAATTAGATGCATAAGAAAACTAGAAGCAAACTGTTTTGATAGAAAGAATTTACATTACAACAAAGTGAAGTATCCAAGTTTGAATAACAAAACCCTGTAGCTATTATGGCTTTGTAAAATGTATTTTCTCGTCAACCTTTTTTGCCTGAAGCACTACCACAAAGTTTTTCAAGTTCTCTTCTCTTCTCTGCACCAGCTGCAGCATGGCATGTCAAGTGTAGGTGTGAGTTTGGCCTGTGTGGCTCTGTGGCCTTCACTCACCCACACTCGTGATCCTTTGGGTGACGAGGTCCTTGAGGAGAGCATCAATGACAGGATTGTGTCTGGAGTAAAGCTCATATCTATTAATCCCAATATGGAAGCGCAGCCAGTTGGGATAGGAGTCGGCGGTGAGCTCTCCGGTCGGACTGAACTCATTCATGCCCCCTTCGCCGTTCCTGCACAAAAGAAAATTTGAAGCGAGACAGACTTTGATTCATTTATGGGACGTGAGCAGGTGTTGTGGAACAGCTTGATGAATTGACGTGATTGCAGCTAGATAAACTTGAGGCTACGCTGCTGAGACAAATGAAAGATGAGGTGTGCATGAGTAAGAAAGGGGTTGTATTTGTTTCACACATAAGGGTCATTGCTAATTATAATATGTTTGTTTGTCGGACTGTTGAGATGGTTTGAACAGTGATGAAACTGGGAAGTTATCTAATCTTTGTGTTTCAATAACAATGGTCTGTTGAAAGGTTGCTGCAACACACAACTGTTAAAAAGGTGAGTCTACTTATTTTACAGTAATAATAGTATAGTTATCGGATAAACAAGACATTATTATTAAGTAACAATGAAACACAGGCCTATAACCCAGTGAGTAATATGTGGTTACCATTCTGACTCGTCCACCACTTTGGGGTCAAATCTGATGTCCGTGTTGACGTTAAACAGCGTGTCCTCGTCTGTGAGTGTTGGCACAGCTCTTTTATACAGCGGGTGGTCGTACAGGGCGGCCAGCCTGGAGCCTTTGGGCGGTGCGCTCTTGGTGACAGTCGCGTCCTGGATGAGGGGGCGCGTCCTGTCCGCTCCCCTCAGCTCCATCCTCCGCAGAGACTGCTTTTTGTCCCCTGTTCCCGGGAGCCTGTCCAGTGCGTGCGAGGACACGTTGGAGTTGGGCTCATTACTAAAGTCCTGGAGGATCCGCAACGTGTGCTTGTTAGGCCAGCTCTGCTTGGCCCAATTCTGAGGCTCCTGGCTCGGCGTGTGCGAGCAGGAACAGCCGTTGTTGCTGCTGCGCTCCAGCTTGGGCAGCAGGTCGATCATGATGTGCATGGAGCAGGCGACCAGGAACACCATCAGGATGAGGACGCGGAACTTACGCAGCACGATCATCTTCATGGTCTCTCGCTTGAGCAGATGCGAGTATTTGCTGCAGATGATGAGCACGCAGATGAAGAGGCTGACTACATCGCTGATGATGTTGATCACACTGGACGCCAATCTTATCAAGTACACATTAAACACATAGGAGCCATCTTCGCTGGCCGTCTTGAGTAAAGGATTCAGTGTCAACACTTTGGATTCGTTCTAGTTCCAGCTTCTCTTATGCGCGTAAAGCCATCCGCAGCCGTCCAGGTAGAGCGGGCTCCACAGCCACATCCTCCAGAGGCTCCAGGCGACCGCTCAGCGCCTCCACTGCGCGATCAGCCGCGTACAGAGACACGAGGAGCCGCGGGGACGATCTGTTATCCCGGAAAAGTCACTTTGCAATAAGTCATGCTTCTTTTCATGGGGCAGCTCCCTCGGAAAAAGTAGTTGGCCCACAGGTTACAGCTCGAGCTACAGTAGATCCCAGCGCGGACAGGCTGCAGGAAGACGCGCCTCTGTGGCATGTGTGAATGTGGGGGGTGTGTTAAATACAACCGTGCAGCGGACTCTAGATCCAGCCTTTGCGCAGCGTCACCGCGCACAGATTGGCTGAGAGCGGAGAGAGAGAGGACAGTGAGCGAGATGATTGTGTATCGCTTTGGGCTGATCCTCACTGTACATCCATCCTGCCCAACTAGAGGGCGTGTTTCCTCACTGCACACACCACAACTGGATTTCTGTTTCCCGAAATGCATGGTCTGAAATCCCCGCGAAACGCCTCCTCCGAGACGGAAGTCAATCCATCGATGATACATTAGACAGAGCTGTGAGAGCGCATCAGTCTGGATCTGGTTCCACTCAACACCAATCACAGCTTCAATCACTGTTGAAGGCTGCGTGAAAACCACACCGCGTCCTCTGTGCGCCACGACTCACTCCACTCACAGAACACCTGGAGGACTGAAAACTACATTTGTCCAAAATAAGATGATATTCTCAACAAATATACAACATGCAAACACTTCAATAAAGTTATGACTATGCCCAATGAAATAAACTAGACCAAGAGCGCGTCACGTCTACAAAATAGTTCAAACAAAGAGATAAATATTAGCCCACAAATTATACCTTTTCTTTCAGGCTTTGTGGATTATATTCTAAATAAGATCCTGTGTTACAAGATAAACATGTAAAATATACATAGCTTATTATATAAATTGCAATGATGATTTAATGTTAAATATTTACATAAAATAGAAATAAAAAAAATCGACATTGGCTCAAATCGGAAAGTATAGTGAAAGCATGAAATGGCTAAAATCCAACTGTGATGTGTCTCACAAAGGTCGCTCCTAAAATCCCAGCACCAGGAATCAATGGTAATCAATTCTGGAGATTCTGAGGCAAAACATGACCAAAACATGTATACATCATTATGACATCCTTTTAGTCAATACCTTATGTTATACTTGTGAAATGGGAAGGATCAAGGACCAGCGCAAAGGCTCTTTGTTTTCTGACTCTTTCTCATGTTGTGTTCTCTCCTTGAACTGGTTTATAGACTCTGCTCATCCTGTTTCACCTTTGTGTGTGAAACTGCCACATTTTGGGATGATGCATGTGGTTTATATACGAAAGAGAATCAGTATCAGAGGTTCTGAAATGTTTAGTGCGATCATTTCCCAAATGGATGACTCAGACCCATTATTCGAAGCCCTGACAATGCCTCTACTTTTCCCAGTCACGTTGTCCACTCCATTGTGACCAAAATAGACAGATCAGTGTTGTATGGCATAGGGGATGGTTGTAGCCCTCCCTTTAAATCGCAGCCTAATGAATGGTGTATAGGAAGGATCGGTGACCACTGGCATTTGGAGCACAGACTAATTGCACAAAGGTTGGTGGCGCGGTGGGGAGAGGGCTTCCATCAGACGTCTCAGAGCGGTGTTGGATGTCGGTGATGGTGTGAGTGGTGTGGACAAAGTGTTGCCTGTGTGTCGTCCCGCTGGCCTCCAGTCGCCCACAGTGGAAGGAGCAGATGAATGTGCAGCAAACATGGATCAGGGCCGGCGACGGGTCAGTGCCTGCTCACAACACCTGCAGTGCATCTGTACCCAGCCTGAGGACGGGATTATTCTGTAGGAGAGAAACCAGAGAGGAGGTAAGCACACACTGATCATCATCATCATCATCATCATCATCATCATCATCATCTCTATGTACACGTGTGCACCAAAGTTTGTCTTTGTTTTGGCCATATTTTAGTTTTTCTACACACAAAAATGTTGCCATTCGTAATTGCATGAAGCCGTATATTGCCGATCTGTAGAGCTCACAAATGAGCAGTCCACAGCAGGATGGAGCTAAACCACCAGAAAGGATGAAGAACCTCATCCAAAACTACTACAAAAGACCTTGTGATGTGAAAGTATTTTTGTTTTTGCTTAGGTCTCATTATTTAATGTGTGTATTCTTCTGTCTAGATTGCCATGAATCAAAAATGTAAATTCAGTCTGGGCATCAGGGAGAACTAAGTCCTCAGCTGCAGAACCACTCTGCCAATCCTCACTCAGCAGCAGTAAACTTCTGCATCAATACTTCATATCTCAGGAAGCTGTCATTCAAGCAGCAGCTTTCATTCATGCAGCAAACCTCCTCCTCCCCATCACTGCCTCGTCGGCGGACTAGCTTTATCACCTTCCCCCAGCTCCCACCACCAGGATGTAGGCCCTGGGGGATTTCATCTTTTCTTCCACACATCACATTTTATTCCTGAGTATGGTGTGGTTTTATTTTTACAGGGACAAAAGGAGTAAACAAAAGGAGAGGTGCTTTGGACCAGGTTACAGCAGGAGTGCTATTTGACACCTGAAGTCTACGAGCCGGTTGCTGTAAAACAGTAAGTAGATGGATACATGACAATGTTTGTGTAATTTTTCAAGCGCAACTTTATACATAAATAATGTTATTAACTTTTTGTTTTTAATTGTTTCACACATTGTTACATATATCGTTATCTTGCATGTTTGTAACTTTGTAACTCTGTTTTTGAAGGTGCAATACAAATAAAAATACTATTATTATTATTAGTATTATTATTATTATTATTATCATCATCATCATCATCATTATTATTATTATATTTAAGGTAACATAGAATAAAACTTGATTTCACGGATTACTGCCACACGGCCAAACATTACATCCAAAGCTTAAAACTTAAAGGGGCTGGCTCATTTCCCGCGTCGGTCCAGTGCCTTTCTGTGGAGTTAGCATGTTTCACCCTGTGTCGTGGGCAGAGGTCAAATCCTCCAGTGAGCATGAACATTTGGAGGGGGGGTCCTGAGTTGCTACACTATTTTGACTTGGTCTAATGATACAAGCCACTCTCATTCATTCTGCGATTATTTTCCCTGTAAATGAAAACACATGATAGCCTCTGTTTTATGTACCTCATGGCCAAAGCGTCAACACAATTTGTATCTCTCACTTTATATGCTGTCAAACTACATTACTCGCTCTGACCTGCTAATGGGAGCGGACCGTTGTGAGATGACAACTTGCAGTGCACTAAATTAGCATTCTCCCTCTGTACTGTACGAGCTGAAAGATGAATCGTGACAAAGCACAAACACACCCAAGGTAAAGCTCAGACTCAGGAATTCCCAGTGTCCGATATCAACCTTTGTCTCCACTCACCAAACTTTGTCCAATCACTCAAAACTAGACAATCGAGAAACACTATCCAAAAGGCGATATGTGACAAGAGTATTAAACGTGAGTAACCTTGTGCTGAGACAATGGGGAGGGGACAGGGGGAGGGCGTCCTGACAGAGAGCTGACTGCGGCAGCCGTTGTAAATACTCCAGATTTATGTCCTAGGCTCCTCGGTGTGTCGTGGGGGAGATAGGACACGGGATAGGAGATAGTACAATCCGTGTTCCTATCTGCTCTATCGCGGAGCAGGCTTGAGCGGTACAAAGGCCGGAGCAGGCGAACAGGAGGTGATTCCAGTTGAAATGAGAAAGCACACTTTGGTTCAGAGTCAGACATAAGAGAAAGAAGAGCAGCCACAGAACTACAGATCCTTTCTTTATAGAACAACAGTGAACATATTTACATAGTGATTAGACAAGTCATAAAGCATTATGAAACATTATCTCTCTTCAATCACAGTCGATTGTGGAATCAATATTTGTTTAAGGAAATTGGAAGGGGACAAGGATATCAATGATGTATTTCAATACTATGTATTTTTGTAAAGCCCAAAATCACAGAATTGTCAATTGATCAACAGCAGATAAGAAACCCAAACATTTAGAACACTGAAGAAGAACTACACAAAAACGCTTAAGAGTCCATAGGTTAACAAGGAAACCAATGTCCAAGGGTTCATCCCCCGCTTGGCAAACTCAAAAAACCAGAAAGAAAAAAAGACGAAACCTCAGGGAGACCCAGAGTGAACCATAGACCATGGACAGAGAGGCTGTAGATCCAGGACTGAGAACGAGTCTGTTAAGCCATAGACCTTTTACAGAATAAAGTCTGTTGTAATCTTGGTGTAGTTGTAAGTTCTACTTTCTTTTGTTTAAAAAAAAAAAGAAGATTATTAGACCTTGGCAGAGGTCTGTGAGTAATCCTGATTTATTAAGCCAATGCGTCTCTCAACCCAGAGTATTGACACTGTGGCTGTGGCACAGTCTTAACAGCCATTTCAGAGACACATCAATCACTTTATTGTGTCGCTAAGGTGGCATTATGAGGGTCACTCCAATAACATTTTGAGAGAAGACTTGTTTATATCACACAGTTATTACAAGAAGAGGACCCAGGGTTACATCAGAGCCAAGGTTCATCTTTCTGACAGCATTGTGACAACCTGAAGGTCTTTCCCGTCGAAAAACTCTGTTTTGGTGATAAATTCTAATTTGCAGAGGGGAATTAAAGGTTGAGGCGTCATTAGTGCTTCAGAAATGTATTTATACTTTCAAATGATGTCATGCAGCGTGGTTACAGGTTGACAAGGGGATTTTTGCAATTAAATAAATACAGAGACTGAGCGCTCATGGAGAGCTTGTTCACTCAATTAAAGCCTGGGAAATTACTCTGAGTTTTTACTTTGGAAATGACAGCACAGCCTTAAATCATATCTGTCATGAGGTGAAGAGAAAGAGGACCCAAAAGGAACGATTTAATGATGATAAATAAAAGTCCAAGATGAAAAAATAAACTCAAAATCCAAATGGAACCAGAAACAAGCAAAGACATTGACGATGGACCAGCACCAAGGGGAGAGGAGCACAGGTACATACAGACACAGAGAGACACAGGTACATATAGACACAGAGAGACACAGGTACATATAGACACAGACAGACACAGGTACA
>JAPMNZ010951654.1:0-11569 GCA_029875035.1 Pomatoschistus microps | reverse complement strand
GCGCGGTCCGTGCGTGCATTCCGAGAGGTCCGTGCATTTTGACGCTCAAACGCGCTTCACCATTGACTTTGCATTGAACGCAGACGCAACCACTGTCCCGGTCTGAAAGCACCATCAGACTTCTATGTCGGGCACTTCTCCCGCCCTCGTTTTGTTCCAATGTGCTCCATACACTGTAGAAAAACGTGGCCAGGACGCTGATTTTTGTTTTGTGGGCAGGACAGAATTTTCTTTGCGCCGAGACCTCAAAAACAGTGCGCAATAGCGCATGTGCACAGCAGGAATACTGATGATGATGACATTATCAAGCCCCCTCCTCCAGGTCTCTTGTACCTTATTGTAAAGTGCCGAGTGGCCAAAGTATAATACTAATGAAGTTACTGACATCACCTTTAAAAGCTCAGTCTCAATATTTACTATTGAATATTTCCTCCTGTTGGATGTTTTGTCATTTACGCTGAGGCCAGTTCACATGGTAAAGCATTTATTTTATGTTAGTGGTTCCAGCAGCCGTAGCAGCAGCAGCAGTACTTTAAGATCGGCCCTTTCCTTTGTGCTCATAGGCCAAGCACTATTCGCACAGCCGCACCCACGTGGCCGAGGAAAGCCGCAGTGACTACGCCGCCCAGCTGCAGAAGTACAACAAGGAGCAGAACTTCCACTATTACACTGACGTCCCACAGATATTCAACGTGAGACACACACACACACACATGTGCACACTCTTGTTCACAAACACATACATGCACACACATACACTAGCGCGCACACAGACGCCAACACACAATTACACACACAAAAAAATGCATATACACTTGCATACACAAGCAACGCAGCTCATTGTTTTATGCTTTACCAAAATTAAAACATGAAACGCAATCATGAAATAGAAGATCACATTTAAAGGACAACATGAGAATAGAAACACTTTTACTGAGAATAATTTAAAAAAATGTTGACTTAAGGCTCTCATAATTATTGCAGGTTAGAGGAGGTGTAAGTGGGGGCATCCAGGCAGTGTTAGTTTTGTCGACAAGAAAATTATGAAAATATTTTATCTATGCAGCTTTTGTGAACAAAGGCAAGACAAAAACCCAATGAAAATGAAAATAATAACTTAAACAATGACAAAAAGGAACCTGATGAAAATCAGCGAGGTTAAGAAGCTGTGTAACACGGTGCAGAAAAGTTTTTTTATGAATTTTGCCAACATAACTTATGGCTATGTTATGTTTAGTTTTGTTGTCTATGTCCACAATATCCACTAGAGCTACAGGTCCAACATACACACAAGTACAAAGATAATAAAGCTATATATTGCTATTTAAGTCCTTTTAGAGAAACATCTTGGTGAGAACTTTGCCTTCTAATGAAGATACAATTTTAGCATTTAAAATGTCATGCAAAAATAAAATGAAATAAAAAACAATTCAAATCCAATGACTAAAACTAAAATGAAAAGTCATTTTAGCAAATTTCAAGAATTTTGAAGGGACGTTTTGCTCTCTTGTTGGAGACAGAAGTTACAGGACATGGATGAGCGTAGGATTCGGAGGCTGGCGGAAGGCTACTGCCAATTCTCAGACATCGAGAAGAAGGTGCTCCCCATCATCACAAAGTGTCTCGAGGGCGTTACTGCAGCCGGAACACGCATCGATGCCAAGCAGGTTGGGACCCGCCACGGACCATGCACATAGGCTACAACACAACACTTATGTCAATATTCAATATTCGTGTGTTCAGGAGAACACACAGGCCTATAATGGCGCATGTAGTGACTAGTATAATCAACACTCCCCTCTACAGGTAGAAGTAGGGAATTACATTCCGCAATACGGAGATCTAGATCTAACATGGCACAGGAAAACAGAAAGCACGCAGTTGCAAGGAGCATTATTTGGAAAGTTCCAAAGCTAATTCATCTAAATAAGATAAAGAGATAATTTTTTTGTCCCACAGTGGAGAAATGTCAGTGTCAGTTTCCGATCTGTAGGAATGAGGAGAACACAGCACAGAATAAGAGAACAATAAAAAAAAATCTCTAACTTTAGCAATAAAGACGTAATACTTTATATTCTAGTGCAAGAATTAAGTAGTATCTTTACATGTTGGCAGCATGAGGGTCTAGGACAAAGGTCTTCAGGAGTGGCCCCTGCACTCCTAAAGAACTGAGCCTCCTCAGCAGGCAGAGCCACTTGCACCATTAGAGAGGGGGTCACAGATAGCTTATCCATATTTTCTAATTATAATAATTTATAATGCACAATCTATATATTCTTTAAACCTAAAATGTAAAGCTAGTCACTCTGGACCCTGACCTTAATCCTGTGTGGGCAGGACTCCATCCTCTTCATAGAGCAGCACAAGTCAGGTTTCGAGCGTCCGGCAGAAGTGGACTTTGAGGACTACTCTCAGGGGATCAAAGCGTCTAGCTCAGAGTCCAGTTTGAATGCACCCAAGGTCAAGGCCAAGCTATGGATCTTCAGCAAGAAGCAGAAGGTAAGGGGAGCCACAGGTGTCCACTCATGTGTAGAAAAGGTTTGTTATGACCCACCCCCCAATGCAAGCCATTTACTATTAGTGCACAGTTTGGTGCATACATGTGAAATTGGAGACTCTACAGTCTACATTACATTAACTAGAAAAGCACTCATGGAGCACAGACCTCTTACAAGAGTCCCATTTCTGAGCTTTGCTGTGCAAATCGTGTTACTGTCGACTGGAGATCTAATGTGCCGTTTACACGAGGACGCTGCAACGAAAACGTTAGAGTTTGGTATCGGATTGGCAAAGACAGTGTTTTAGGGGAATGCAGAATTATGTTGGTGCACGTCTTTGCGGTGACTTGAGAAGGATGTTGTTGAGAAAGTGATTATACTGGTGGGGGTCAAGCGTGTCGTGTTTTATAGTTCCACTGCCCGCAACTAGCCAGGCGGCTATCTCGTACACCGGAGACCAACAATTACTGACTCTGCCATGCAGCGGTTTCAAACAGATTGTTCCACTTTTTAATTAAGCTGAATGCACGCTGTGATGTACATACAGGGAGACAAAGCACAGAGATTGACAGGAGCCTACACCCACTTAGGACGAGCACTTATGACCCCCAGATGAGCTGAAGGATATTTGGGCTCCAAATAAAGTATTGTATATGGACTCGCATCATATACAAATCTATTTTGAGACTTGCATATATTGAACATTAAATTAGTCTGACCAGGTGGAACTATTTTAAAAAGTGGGTCTGGGTAGACTCATCTGAATATTGTCCGAAAAAAGGTGGGATCTCAAGTGAAACCATTTGAGCTGATTGTGCAAAGAGTCACCACTATCGCCCACCTCCCAGAGTTCGAGCTCAACCAATCACATTAACAAACAACAACAACGTACTTAAGTGCGCTCCATACAGAAATGTTGTTGGTAAATAACCCTTAAATGCCCACATTTGTGGGTGAAATGCGTTGCAAGAATTCATCTTGCGGGACAAGTTTGTGTTTAAATCAATTAATGTCGATCTGAAATAGATTCCGGCAAAAAAAAATCCTTTAATTGAAAAAAAAAGTGTTTTTGATTAATTTACATTTTTTCGGCCTCAAACCCGTGTCTGACGTCATAGCGGGTAACGCCCATGCATTGAAATGGATCAAAGCCATGGATCTATGATATGCCACAGATATGATAGTGCTCCATATCTCTCCGCTGATGTCTGACGCAATACTGCACTCTACAAGTGCAGTATTACACGTATATATTATAGAGCCGTTTTGTGCGCGAGTAAAAACATTGTTAGATTCAGTTTCACCCCAGTAACTGAGGTGCAAGCGCTGAAGCATAACCGCCGGACTATCACAGCGCTAATGCAACTAAGCATATATACATAGATACCAAGCTACATCCACCCACCCACCAGGTGCTACTTACCTTTTGCTGTATCCACTTTGATATTGAAGCAAATTCGCAAAACAGTCCACAGCGAAATGTTGAGAGCACAACATCGAACCACACTTACCAGTACTGCCAACGGAAGGCTGCCAATTCTTCCTCTGGATTTGGATGAATGCTGTCCAAAGCCTCGCTCTTTTTTTATCCTTTGGCCACCCATAAAGCTTGTTGTGCGTTCGAGAGCAGTGCATTGCAATACTCCGCCTTGTCATCTTGAATACCCGCATAAAAAGACTACCAAATACCAAATTGTAAACTACTAACAGGCGGTTGAAACATACCCACTGTGACGTCAACAAGGGAGAAGAGGCTGTGATTTTTTTTTTTTTTTTGTAAGAACGCTGCTATGGTCTTTTCTCGATTTGGGGGATCAGACAACAACAAAAACCAATTGATTTTGAAACCTTTAGTAGTTTGAATAGAAAGTGGTATTAAAACTGTATTTCTAAATCAATCAAACCCTGCATAAGGTCTTTAAAATGAAAGTTTTATAGACTATAATCTTCAGCACATGATCCCAAATCACATGACTCAAGAATGCAGTGCCAGTCTGCACCAGTAAGAGCAGAAGAAGCAGTCCTTGCACATGCTGAATTACTCATCTTTATTTGGGTTCTTTGATAGAATAACTATCTGTGTCTGTAAGCGAGATGTTGTAATGTGGCACATTCCAGAGCCGTGGTGCCTCAGGGGCCTTGGCTGCAGAGACCTGTCCAACACGTCTACTCCTGTCGGCAAGCACAGACAGAAGCACGCTTGAGAATAATGTGGCATGTATCACGTATGTTCAAGGCAGTTCCAAAACCTTCTAAGTAATAAAAACATTGAAGTGGGTCATACTGTGTGAGCTGATTACAATGGCCCTATTTATGAATCTTGCGTACGGCCAAATCATGGTGTAAATGAGGCGTACGCATAAGATGTACAATTTTTGGCATTCATCAATCTGGATGTGGGCAAAAATATACATAGTCAGTAGGTGGTGTAAATTTTACACCCATCTCAACCTTCACCACAACACGCCAAAACACGCATAAAATTCAAGATTTGGACAACAATAAGCAAATTCCCACTCCCAAATTATAAGCTGCGGTTTCATTGAGCATCATATTTCGACGTTTGAATTTGCGCATCAGAAAAACTCGCAAACTTTGAATAAATTACAGTTCATGATGAGGACCCTCTTTGTTTTCTTAGTTTTTAAATCTGACTTGTATGTGTATTATTTTCATCTGGTATGTTTTTAAAATGTGAAGCACTTTGTGATCCTGGTCTGTGAAAGGTGCCATACAAATACACTTTACTTACTTTCTGACTTACGCAACAGGGATGTGTGACCCATCTAGTGCTCCCTAAATCTGTGGTAGGCCTGCGCTGCGTAATTACGCATGGCTATTTGTTTTGCTTCATTCACCTCTGGCAAAGCAATGTATTTTTTCATTAGTTTTGTGCATAAAACCCCATAAACGCACTGATGGTCTTGCTCACTCAAAACTGTCTCAGCCACTGCCCTGTACTCCACATGCAGCAGTTTATGGATAGGATGGCAAAGCACTTATCTGTGGGAACAGGCTCACGGGCAGTGCACAGCGGGTGCCACGAGAGGTCTCATCGCAAAACTCCTCAGAT
This sequence comes from Pomatoschistus microps, assembly GCA_029875035.1. Lineage (NCBI taxonomy): Eukaryota > Metazoa > Chordata > Actinopteri > Gobiiformes > Gobiidae > Pomatoschistus > Pomatoschistus microps. The sequence continues at coordinate 5,998 of JAPMNZ010951654.1, read as the reverse complement.
GTGGTGCGCATCATTCAGACGTTTTGGAACCAGAGTTCCTCTGTGAAATCACGAACACTCCCCAAAATCTTCTCTTACGCATCCTATCTCAAATGTACTGCGCTCCATTGCATTCACAAGAAGATGCCGCAAACACTTCACCTGGGTAATGATGAGAGTCACAGCTGAGGCCAAGATATAAATATTCATTCATTCATTCACTAAAGTTCAAGAGAGATGAGTGCTGCAGTGGGTCTAGACACTTGGGAATAAAACGCGTATATATAATATAGTGTATAGTTATTTTTCAAGAAATGTGAACAAACTCAGGACTGCATGTCACATGCCTTATTGAGGCTTCCAACTAGTCTTGCTGGCCGACTTCCATGCTGACCTGTCGTAAAAACGGGGCGTGAAACAGGCGGTTTCTGAATATTTACAGGCGTGACTTTCATCAATACGCTAGTTTTGAGCGTGGCATTTATTATCAGCAGCAGTTGCGTATGCTCGGATCTGGGCGGATCTCACACGTTCATAAATGCCACGTTGGATCTTGCGTATTTGGAATATACATAAAAAATATACACCCTTTTCTGTGCAAGTTTCATAAATGAGGGCCAAATTAATGAGAGAGTAATGATCAGGTATATTATTCAATAATTGTATTTAAATCACTTGAAGCTTTTATTCCCAGCAAACGCTAATGATCATTTAAAAGTGGCATTAAAAGAAAAACTGGAATTTTCAGCACAAAATCAGTCCTTGCCCTCACAAATTGCTGTGGATTAAATCTCTCAGATCTATTGGATAATACGGTTTCAGACTGCAGACTGACAAAAATGGCTTATTGACTGGAGACGAAAGATTGGTGAGTCTTTTGGTCCCATCTCGTATAAAGAGAGTTAAATCTGGAGTAGTCGATTTAGCCATGACCACACAGCTCCACCCATGCCATGACTACAAGGTTAATTCCAGACAATGCAGAAAAACATTGCTCTAGCTTGTCACAAAGACGTGGTCACAAATGTGATACCATCCCATGCCTTTATCTCTGCTGCAGGTAAACCACACAACCAACAGAGAGACAAACATCGAGCACCCTCATGGAGGGTCAACTGTTATGCCGCTTTTCCACAGTACCGGCACTACACGACACTACACGACCCTGCGCGTTACTTTTGCATTTCCATCAGCATTTCCCACCTCGGGAGCGGTTCCAATGGCGGGCCGAAGCTACACCCATGACGTGACGCAAGGTTTTCAGTAACTTCGAAAGAGCAGCAACACCACGATCGTCTGGGAGTCCTCCATTGTTTGAGGGTGTAATGTTTTTCCTGGTTTTATGCGCGTGAGTCGACCGTAAATGAGGTCACGGCAGCCGTGGTATGAAAAGCCCACCCACTTAAAGAGGCACTATGGAAATGCACGCGTACTCGACCGGGTCGTGTCGTGATGTGGAGAGTGGTGTAGTGATGACACTGTGGAAAAGCGGCAATAGTGTCAATTTGGCACCTCAGCCAATTAATTGTTTATTTTGTTGGGACAGTGCATGGTAATGAACACACCTCTCTTGGGCCGTGGGATAATTTGCATCCGTTTTTAGTGGTAGAAAAAACTGGAGTACCCAGAGGAAACCTACACCAACATGGGGAGAACATGCAAACTTCACACAGAAAGCCCTGGAGGTGGAATGAACCAGATATCTTCTTGCTGTGAAGCACAACCACACTACTGTAACTGCTGCACCCATGGAAAAGAACTTGATTGATTTTGGTCAAAATTCACAGATTTTTTGGGAATACCTCTATAGACAGAACTATATCTAAAGTAAACTTTATGTTGAAAGGCTTCAATTGGGGGCTGTAAGTCTCACTGTCATGAGGGGCTGGCTGTGAGCAGCGAGCCCACCATAACACATCTTTTCTAAATAGTAATTGGATCAAAGTAGATGCACAGTACTTGGATGCCTGCCGTGTGGCTTCCATGTTGCTCTGTGGTCATGCTGGCTGTTGTCATGTCTGCACAGTCCTGCTACAGTGCATGCTAACATGTCTCCTGTTATGCACAGACGTCTGGGGCCGACAAACACACGGTAACACCTTATGTTTCGCTGCAGTGGTGGGGATGCTAGCACAACACGCATAAGCTAACATGGTGATGGTGAAACGATGAAAGTTAAAGCACATTGGAATGATTTCACGCTGCGCCAAAGAGGATTCAGTTTCTGAGGTTACAGTTATGTCATTGCATTAGATTTTAGAGATAGTGTATGATTGTGGGGGTGTTTTGGAAATCTTACTCTACACAGTTAATATTCAATCAGGTGGGGTGACTTTGAAGCTTGCTAGAATTTTTCATTATTTTCAGTTGTACAGTTTTTGAGCAATGCAGTAAAATAGAAGAAGCTTTTCCCAATATTTTGATGAATTTAGATTGCACCCAAAAACCCAAGCACTGCTTCAAGAATATTTCTATTTAAAGAATTGGGCCATATTTTGGCCCAAAGGGGGAAACAAATTCTCCTAATTGTTGATTTCCAGATACACTCTGAACCTGATGGGTCTGTGATACAACCATGTTTTGTAAAGGGCCAGAGAGCAGAGCTTGGGACTGAATTGGGAAGTGCAGCCTCGACTCTTTTGCAATATTGCTTTAGATCAATGAGATTCACGACTGTAGGTTTGGGGCAATAAAAAAGGCTTTGATCTGGTATTGGATGCGCTTGCACAAATTGCTTTAAATGACTTGAATTCAGGATGTGACCTAGAGTACTTCATCGGTTTGAAAAAGATTTGTGACGTGAACCCTTCTTTCGGTAAAGAAGATAGTCACTGTCTTTTTTTTTTAAATCATCAGAAATTATGTCAAAAACATCCATGATTGGAACTAAACAAATCATGTAGTTAGTGATTAAACTGAATTCAACTCATTATAAATAATTTAGAAAATATGTTGTTAGACATGTGTGGCTAATCTGAAGTTATGTGCAATTCCATCAGCCAATCACAGGCGTCTCGGCCTGGGATTGGCTGATGGAATGAAGTTTTCATTAAAGATACAGTATTGAGTGATTTTTCAAAAACAAGGCTTAAAAGTGAATCTACACTTATTGTTGATATTGTTTCTCATATGATAGTCTAGTTTTGATACTAGCTTACCATGTGATTGGACAATACGGTAGGCCCATACAGTAGCCCATACCATAGGCCCATACAGTGTTAGCTCATCCATGGTGCTAAGGTGTCTGTGCCGTGTCTTCTGCAGCCTGTAGAATCAGAGGACTTCTCTCACCTCCCCCCAGAGCAGAGGAAGAAGAAGCTCCAGGCCAAGATCGAGGAGAGCACCAAGGAGCTGCAGAAGGCCCAGGACAGCAGGTGCTTTCACACTATTAGATCTAGATTTTTATTGGCGGGTGGCACTCAACTTACAGTAGATGGTGAAAATGCACCTTTATCAGAGTGTGAACCAGAGCTCAACTCTCCTACTTATCTGAGAGAAATAAATACAAAATAAATACAAAATAAATAAACTAAACTGCTAGATACTCCCATGGAGGGGTAACAGTCAATGGTGCTGTCACAGCAAAACATTTCTGATCCAACATTATAATCAGTGCTATTTGCTGACTTGGATAACTTCTGCTCAATACGCTTTAATTTATGGATATTTAATGTATTGTCTCACCCTTTAAATTTTTTTTATTTTTAGTTACCTTTTGTTTTTTTCATAGTTTTTCAACATTTGATGAGTAAGTTGTTTAAATCAGTGATTTTCAACTGGCAGGTCATTAGCTTATTGTTCCAAACTGATTGATAATAGGACATAGTTAGGGATGCAGTAAATTACTTTTTCAGACCCAATTTAAAAAACGTCCCTAAACCCCTAAAGTAGTCAAGTTATCATGTGTTTTCAAATGGGAATGGACACAACCTGATGCCTGTAGCTTAAAAAAAAAAATCATAAATATTTTGGAGCGGTCCGATAGAACGAAACCAATGGGATGCGTTAATTCCCCCTAAAACCAATTGGATGCATTCATCTCCCTCCCCCTCCTGCTTTTTGTCAGTGTGTGAGTGTCGGATTTTCTAAAACGGCTACAATGGCTAAACAGAAAACCCCCAAAGTTCCTATTTCACCCACTCTGTTGTGGCAAAGAAGAGGAAAAAGGCGTTATAGAACAGAACACTCCAGACGCAGCCAAGGCTATGTCCAGCAGGCAGTCAAGTTTTGCAAATTTCTAGGTTGTTCGGGGAAGCTAGCGTTTGTCAAGCATGGCAGGCAAAACGCCATACTTGACAAGCGCTCACAGACCTGAGCCCTAATGTAGTGTAATGCTTTCACATTTCAAGCTGGGAGGCTCCGTCACAGACGTTTTACATCGTATTACAGAAACAGAGTTTATGTGTGCTGGGAGTTGGGTTTGGAGGGCCATGGGGATGAGTTCACTCTGTTACTGCCAAGCTAACCGGAATCATTTACTGCACCTTCTCAGTCTCAATTTGTTTTCTCCACATTTATTTGCTATTTTCTTTGTCTGTGCAGAGGTTTCAAAAAGTGGGATGTTCCTGCAGTCTTGTAATTGCATCAGTTACACACAGTCGTGGATTTAATGTCAGTTGTGAATCCTGGTCAGACTGGACTGGGCCTAAAGCTGGAGTCAGAGCAGCTGAAAGCAGTCTACTTATACTATATATGAGAGGAGCTCTCATGAGTGTTGTCTCCTGACAGTGAAGCCCTGGAGAAGATGAAGTCAGTGTACGCCACTAACCCGGGTTTAGGGGACCCCAGCAGCCTCGAGCCCAGCATCTCGGAGACGGCTCAGAAGATTGGCAAACTGAAGGGAGAGCTCGTTAAGTATGAGGTGACTGTGACATCACTCTGTCCACACAAACACAACATTAATTGTTGTCTTGTCTAGCTAAGACTTCTGCGGATTGTTCATAATACATCTTTTCTACAACTAGACAGTATTTCACGATCTAAAACGTTTAGTTAGGCTTGACCATGCATGGGCACTCTCTCAACTTTTCCTCCTGAGGGCCACATTAGAGTATCAGCCTGCTATCAGGGCCAGACCTAACCTCCTATGCAGGCTTACATTTTTCATATAATATGTTTATTAATCTATAACTGGGCAGAGCCAAGAGTGCAACTGCTGCTCCAGAGCTCTGCTCGCAGCACAGAGGGAAAATAGTCTTTATACTATATCTGTATAAATTGAGGTTTGCAATTGAATCAGAAATATATTGAGAGTTTGTCTGAAAATGAATATTTCTTACAAAAATGCTGCCCCCCTGAAACTACAGCCTCCTGTGCTGTTTGTGTGCAGACGTGGTTATCAGAGGCCATGGGAGGAGAGGACTCTCCCAGCCCCGACACTAACCAGCACACGTAAGAACCAACACATTAATGTTGATCGGCTCAGACTCAGCCTGAGCGATGTGTGTCCTGGTGTTTTGGAGTGTGCGCTGGTTGCTGTGAGTGTATGGTGCTTGCAGTGTATTGCATGGAAGATTTTTTGTGTCATCAGATTTTTAATTTTAAATGAGCTTGGGAATTTTTCAATTTGAAATTTTTAACTCTGAAAAAGCATGTTTGAATATTTTTTTAACAGTTGTATGCACAGACTTTGATAGTTTAGTTATTACATGTGATTTTAGTATTCATGTAGATAATGTTAATGACAGAAATGCAAAAGAGCTGAGTTCTATACCTGAATCCTTTGATCTCAATCAGCACACGAGTGGCCCCACACACAGCAGAGGGCACACTCTAGACCTGTTAGTTATTAAGGGGGTGAATATTTCAAATGTGAACGTAGTTGATGTTGCTCTGTCGGCTCATTTTTGTGTCTTTTTTGACATGTGTTTCACTAACAAACCACCAGTAGACTCTGTAGTTTGAAGAAGACACATAAATGAGAATATGTCACCAGGGGGCGCAATGCCCCAACTAGATCTTTAAAACCAATGGTCCAAGGGGAGTGGCTCTATTAAAACAATACACCAGGGGTGAAAAA
>JAPMNZ010951606.1:0-10910 GCA_029875035.1 Pomatoschistus microps | reverse complement strand
CACTGATACGCTTTGTTTCCATGTAACCAACAAAAAACGCATATTCTTCTAAACAGGTCAAATTACAAACTGCTGGAATCCTATTCAGATTTACACATTTGACTACAGAGTCATTTGATTTGCATGAGGTTTCAACCCAGTGAGCCGAGCCTTATCTCCTTACTCTCAAAGACCTGCATCCGAGGAAGTAGGAAGTGTAACGTGAGAGCAGCGGCCAATCCAGTCAAAGCACACGGTCAAGGCTCACGCTGAGGAAGCTCGGAGAAACATTAACAAAACAGCAGTTGGCAAAAAGGGCGTGAACTGGTCTTAAAACAACGGTAATGAATCATTTTGCAGACGTCCAAGCGTCTCCCTCACATTCACACACATAGATTCCTCCTTCACCGACTGTCAGGAACGCATCATCTCCCAGAATCAAGTTTGGCATCACAATAAGCAAACGAGAATTGGAGTTTACTTCTGTTTTTATTTGGACAGAAAGAATTAGATGATACACAATCTGAGATACAACATTCATTCATTTTTCATCCCCTTTATTAGTCCATTTCTGGGTCGGGGAGGGGATGGCTCAATCAACAAAGACACAGCTTTGGCAAAGCGGGGTAAAGTGTCTTGCCCAAGGACACAACGACAGCAGACGTCAGTGAGGGCAGAGGACATGGGCTGTTAGGTTCAAAGACAAATGCTCTCAACCAACTGAGCCACTGTCGCCCCCGAGTTTTTCAAGTTTTTCCATATCAAATATCGGACTTCAGTGCATTTTTGTATGGCCCTAAATCACAACAGCAGTCATCTCGGAAGGCCTTACAAAGTTGTCGATTCACCAACAATTGATCTAAGAAACAAACAGTTCGAAGACAGGAAATGTAATACAGTAAGAACGAACACATAGAGCCATTGGTCCATAGGGAGAGGGATGACCGCTGTCCATAAATGTCCATATCCTTAAATATCCTTGATCATCACTGTCCTTAGACCCTTCTGCATCTGCAAGGAACGACTTTAACACAGCAGAATAAAAAGCACAGAGGAAGTAAGACATTAAATAAATCAGATGTGTTGGTTCAAGACAAACAAACGCCAGTCAAAGTTTGAATCCTGCCCCAAACCACATGTTTTACAGACCAAGTATCACACAAAGTTAATTCAAAGGTTCAAATTCCCTCGTATAATTCACAAACGTGTCGTATCACACCAGACAGTCAATTTAGGCAACAGCCCAAGTCATAATCCTGTCACACTCACATCCACCAACTCTAATCTGAGTGTGAGCAAAGGCCAGATCCGATGACGGTCCAGATGGTAAACACAAGTTATACGAATGGTCTGTCATGGTCCATTACATATCGATAGTATTCAAAAATCATACAAACATAGACATTTGAACATGTGAGAAATTGTCAGGCCAAGTGAGGACTACGGTTGACTCTGAATAAATATCAAAATAGCCTAACCATCGAAAAAAGCCAAATGTACAATGTAATCTTGACGCCACAACATTACCTATAGTAAGTGCTGACATAACTGCTAACAGTAGAATAGGTATCTCAACAAAAATTGGGAAAACACAAGCTGAAAATAATGAGAATAAGTTAAATCCTTAAAATACTTACAAATCGAAAGCAAAAAACTATAGCACCAAAAAGTATCCGTTAAAACGTTAGCTGACCCGTAAAGCAATAGCTACTGATTAGCAGCATTAGGATATGGACAATAATACATACCAGTAATTGGCAGATAAAGAGACCCCGTGAATTGTCGATGGATTCATTGTCATAACTTGCAATAAAACCATAGACTGTCTATACGGAAAAAGCTATCCTCCTCGCTCAATAAAGCCTAATAGGGAAGTGCTCCTGGACAAAGTTTTGCTCCAAATCGCGCTAGTTCCAATGGACTTACACTGAATAGTAAACTCTCTCTACCTCAGTAACTGCTCTCTATGATCCTGTGTTCACATTTTGACAGTTTTTTCAGCAAATCCAGATAGGAGCACTATAAGAATTGACCAATCAGATGCCTTCATTCGCTGGGGAAACTCCAGGAGGCCTTAGCAAACATCTTAGCATCACCCGAAAGCCAACACAGTCAGAACAAACACATCTTTATGGAAATTGGCTGAAGCTAGCTTATTCTCAAAGTGGTGTCACTCCCAACACACGGTTTATGACAACGACTGATAACAAAGGGACAGCACAGTACTATTATGGCTCCGAATGAAAATATATGAGTATGACCAAACAAAAAGCTGAATGGGTACTTTGTTCTTTTTCCAAGTAGGTCGAATGTGGGAGACACAAAGTTCACATTTCTCTAAAGCTTTCTCTGTCAGGAAATATTTCATGCACATATAGAGATAAGCAGCCAACTTGTCTACCCCACAGATTTATTGCCTCACAATAGAAACTTCAACACTCAAAAGTAAACAGTGATTCAAGACGTGGCTGACGGCTTATATCTTTCCCATAATTGACTTTCAATAGACACAGATCATAGTTCTAGTGTTGAGCGGTCAGCAGACTGGCACAGTGTAAACAGCTGCACCGGTGTAGACTGTGGAATGTACTTGCCACACTGACCTACTTTTTAAAATAACTGTTATCTTTAAACAAAACAGCTCCTTAATCTTGGACTGGGAAAATTAAAAGGGAAATTACATTAGAAGTCATGTGGAAAATCTTCAAATAGAAAACCGTGAGTCATGGACTAAATGGTGGTTAGCCTAAAACGATGTAAAGTCAAGCTCTGGACAAGAGTGGCAAGTACAGAAACAGTGTTAGAAGATGATATATCTGAACTTTACAGTATCATAATAGAGTATTTAGAAAACAAAAGTCTGTTCTTATTATTAAAGTTGTAACAAAGTCCTGCAAAGCGGTGGAACTGATCAGGGGCCACAGTGCAAATCACCAAAACACAATATATATACAGTAGTGTTTAGCCCAATGCAGTCAGAAGCAAGTGCTGGACGGCTCAAGGGTCCGTACCCTGATCAGGGCCCACTCCCACTGGGACATTCCAGACACCTCTGAGGGGCACAGTCCGACAGGACAAGACCGGGGGAACAGGACAGGGGCTGCAGCTATCAGTTATTTCAGCAGTAGTAGAGTGTTCTATTGATTATCATCTTTGTAATCAGTAATTTATTACATTTTACACCCTTAATTGCAAGTCATAGTCATAACTATAAAAACACCATGAAAATATGTATAAAATATCAAATTAAAGCAGCCCAAACATACATGCAGTGGCCGCACATTGGCAATCCAAAAGGTTATCAAGACCTGGTGGCACGCACGCACGCACACGCACGCACGTGCGCACACACACGCACGCACGACCGCACACGCACGCACAAACTCACACACACACACACACACACAGACAGTGGGGACACCCCACAGACACAGTCTCTCCACGACTCCTGCAGGAGGCGCTGTGATGATGAGTCAGGCCCAGACTTCAGGGAGGCATCCAGCTGCTCATGACACAGCAGGACTATAGTGGATTTCCTCTGCTCTGTTCTGTAATGTTTTCCAAACCCACAGGGTTTTGAAAGACCCCAGGCATCCATACGGCAAGGAACTTATGAAAAAAGGATAGAGAGAAAAGATTCTTGTAAAATAAGTTGCTGAGTAACAAAAGCCTTGAACACCAGCTTGAAGGAGTGTTTATTACTTTACTTTATTGTTTTGGTTTCTGCAAACTGAAGGGCAGCTGGAGGAAGCAGTGTTTTTAACCAAAACATGGTTTATTATTAATAACTGGGGATTTCACAAAATGTTGCTTATGCTGCGTTCATAACGACGATTTGTGATTTTTGTTTGCACTAACCCTTTTTACCAAACGCTCGTGTTAATTAAATAGTAATATGGAGTTTCTTCAAATTGCTAATCTCTTGCTCTGATGATGAGAAGAAGACACAGAAAATGCTGCTCTGGTTTTGGCCACATGTGAACGCGACATTAACACAACAGGAACGTAAGTAACATTTTTCAAACTACTATTGAGTACAACATTTTTGAACTACTTTTTGGTATCTGCCCTGAAAAACCATATCGTTGACCTCTAGTTGAGGCTATTCTGATATATAAGAAAGTAAAGATTAGTTCTATAGTATTTTTCTTTTGCAGATTACTTTACTCTAAAGACATAATAACAGATCAATAGCTGCAGCCGTAACCATAGGAACTGTAAACTTCACTGTCCAAAGAGATGATGTCATTCGCATGCCTGAACAGCTCACACACAGCGTCATGTAATAACCCATTTTGTTGAATAATACCTCTCAGGTTACAATGATGTGGTGGTGATTCAACTTTCCCATATACTCAAACACTTTTCAAAAAATACATGAATGGGATGAAGTTAGAATAATGTCTTCCAGTTAGAATGACCTCTTTCAAACTACTCAGGTCCCAAACAAACATCCTTCCACTGCCGCTTCACATCCTGACATTCCAACAGGGAAAGTTGGAAGTCATCAGACACTACCTTAGAACATTCATTCACCATTCGCAACAATGTGCACTGAAGGACAACTATGATAGTAAAAAAAACACCTCTTCATTTAAGCGAGATTCCACACTATGAAATCAGAAAAATAGTCATTTCGCTTGTAGAGAAGGTAATGCAATGGCACAGAGAGAAAGGTCAATATCTCTGATCAATACAGATAATGCCCATCATTGTTGAGAGACAGCCAGCAGGATTTGTAATGAAGAAATGCCTGTCAGGATGGAGCACTACTCTCCATCTGATGAGTGAATGTCAGAACCGATCAGTGTTGACACATGGACCAAGGTGAGCAACAAACACAGGCTATGGCAACAAGCAACAACACACACCAATACCACTTCCATTATCAATCTCAGCTTTCTGTCATGTTGAGCTGAGGCTGAAGTAACCACACGTATTATCTCATATTCTTCATATAAAAAAACACAAATTATAAGAATACAGAATCCAAAACAAACCAAACACATCTGTGCAAGCAAGCCCTGGTCAAATAAGGGGAGAGGGGTTTTTCCAAGTTTCAGACAGTGCAATGCAGGTGGCAGGAGTTAAATGACTAAAGATAAGTTGCAGTTGTTGTTATTATCATCATTAACATCATTAACATTAATACATAACTTTGCCTGTTTGGAGCTATGGGACAACACTGTTAATACTCCTGCTATATCTTTGTATTTGTCTGATCATTCCAATGAAGAAGTCTACAATAACCTTAACGTTCCTGGCCTGAAGGTGACCGAATGTGAACGTGTTTCTAAAGCACAATGACATAAATGTGAAGGACGCAGGGCTCCATACATTCTGCTGCACTTGTAACAGGCTTACAGCGAGTGTACAAACAAGGACTTGGCAAAACACCAAGGATGCACCACCAGCGAAAGGCGGTGTGCAGATACAGGAGAAGTGCACGTCCACGAACACGTTGCTGTAGATGTGAACCCAGCAGAGCATGTCGGTTCTCCTGCTCCGACACCGAGGTGCAGCCCACGGGTTTAGAACAATGTTAAAATGCACCGTGTTTGTCAAAGGACGAAGCACTTTACCTCGCACTCCCGCGTCTTTACGACACATCCATGTGCCGCGACGAATAATCCATGGCAGGTAATAAACCAGATGTTCAAGTCAAATCCACAGAATCCACTGGTTATTATTAGATAATCGCCACAGAGTCAGAGATCCACAGAGACCAGTGGAGAAGGCGCAACTTGAAACTGACAGAGGGATCGGACCAAACCACTGGAGGAAGAAGGAGGGGCGTCCGAGCAACTTTTGTAACCAGCAAAAATTACACACGAGAGAGTTCTTCTAACTCATTATCATACAATCATTTTTTTTCAATATACACAACGAAAACAGACTCATTTGTGTAATAGGAGCAGTAGTTGTTGCGTAACTGCACAGTATTGCGCGGACGCTCCCCCACAGAGACTTGGTATGAGCCTGTATGTTTTAACTCACTTTAATCCGATTGGTCTTTTCCAACGTGACGCAGCAGCGCTGCTGCCTTCACATGATGCTGTGGGAAACTCAGCACTGGGACAGTACTTCACTGTACTGACCCTGTCATGTACTGACACTGTCATGTACCATGTACTGACACTGTCATGTACCATGTACTGACACTGTCATGTACCATGTACTGACACTGTCATGTACCATGTACTGACACTGTCATGGACCATGTACTGACACTGTCATGGACCATGTACTGACACGGTCATGTACTATGTACTGACTATAATGCACAGATAATGTAATATATGTGTACAGCCTATTACTTCAAAACAACATGACAATATCTTCAGGTTCACAACATTGTTTAGGCATATTATGACATTGCTAATGTTAAATAGTGCAGTAGACCAAGGCATCAGTTTGGGACTAGAAGCAGTGGTCTCACTCTTGGACTGGAGGTGTGTTTCGATCCTCATGGGAAAGGTATTCCAAAGAACTGGAGAGGAGACTGTGATTCAGGAGGAGAACACTGAGGCTTTGCTGAGAGCTGCAGAATTTTGTCAGACCTATTCCCTGTGCAAGGCAGCCCTTTGTCACTCTGCGATGAGAGGAGCCAGACGAGGCTCTGGCATCTGTTTGGGATGCCTTCTGGGCGGGCATGTCCCGCTGGGAGGAGGCCCTGGGGAAGACCCAGGACACACTGAAGGGACAATGTCTCTGCTGGCAAGGCAACATCTCGGGACTCCCCCGAACAAACTGGAGCGAGAGTTTGAGGAAGGGGAAGTTTCGTTTTACAACCAGAAGCCAGAATTCAAGTCTAGAGAGTCTGTGTTTTAAAAGAGTCCAATGATGACTGAGAACTCGTCCAGTGACGGGTTTGGGTGCGAAAAAGCAGATGAGTCTGACTCTGAGAGCATCTAAACATGTTCACCAATAATTCTGTTAGGTAGATAACTCAATAAGCAAGTCCAAGACGTAACTCTTTCTTCTAATGTTTTTCTGACACGCATGACACAGACAGAGACTAATAGCTGAGTAAGTGCGTGTCCTTTAATTGTATACAGAAAAAGAGCTTGTTTGATCCAAAACCAGACACTTTATTGTAATGAATGACAAAATCATCTTCAAATTAGAATAAAAAGATGGCACAAGACCATTATGTCTAAACCAGATGTCCTAGTTCCCGTTTGCTAATTAATCAAACCACATGGGGACAAGGAACACATCATTACCATCCAGAAGTGAGCAAAAAAGGCAGATAAAGAAAACACAGACAAACTCATGAAGAGGATGCACAGACGAGGTGATGACTTATGTATAATTGCTTCCTCCTGCTGCGTCCACACTTCGCAAAATGCAGCAGACACACTTATGGCACATTACGGAACCTACCCTAATTACCCGGTGCACCTTGGTCCCGCCCACGCCTCTCTCCAGAGCCCAGAGACCTGTCATAGACCGCTCATTGACTGTCAATAGTCGTTAAGCTAAACACCAAACAAAGGAGTATGTGCCCAAGGTGAGGCATGCTGCACATTCCCTACATAACAAAGGACATTTAACACATGAGGTCATCACTGAAGTCCTCAAAAGCTCATTTGACAGATCACATCACGCAACACCATCAGCAAAGCCAGCCATCTTCAATCTATAGAATTCCACAGTCAGAGCCAAAACAATTGAATGGGACTTACTGTAAAAACGGCAGGTAAGCTGAACATCCAATAGGAAGTCCACCGGCCAAGGATTTGTTGTTGTCTTTCTAATATTCCCTCGTCTGTCCTCACCGCCTCCACTCGCCCTCCCCTTTTCCACCTCCCCTTCTTCTTCTGCCTCTCAGCACGCCAAGATGCTGCCTGGACCGGTGCTCGTCGTCATGGTAACCGGGACCAAAAAAAAAAAGAGAGAGAGGGGGGATACGGACACGTGACCGGCTTTCACTGGGTTCCGATTGGAGGGTGATGGGAGGGGATCGCAGGAGCTGGTTAAGGGAGGGGCAGCCAGGCGGTGATGTCACATGTTTCTTCACAGACGGGAGGGGGTGTAGGGGGGTTGGGGGGGCTGCCTGCAAACATAGCATAAACACAATAGACGTCCTTTTAAGGTGGGCTGAGACCAGAGGGAAGTGGAGAGATTGCACAAGGCTCGAGCTACTTGACTTATTGGTGTGTTGTGTTGATGATTGACGCGGACTGAAGCGGACTGAAGCGGACTGAAGCGATGCGGCGCAGCTGTCACTCTGCCAAAATGTGCTCCACCACTTCAGCCTGCCACCGGCTACATTATATACAACAATAACACAAGTGTCCCGGGACATAGGAGCGGGGTGCATCCATATGGAGAGACTTGACCCACTGAACCACAACATTATGGCTTTTTCTACAGCTGCTATTTATAAGACACTTGACATCAGAGACATCAGAGGAGCTTTGGCAAATACTAATAGTTCATAGAGAGAGATACAAAACAGGCCAAATGGGATTAAAAACGTATATAAAAATGAATAATAAAATGCATGTGGACAATATTCTAAGTGTATAAAATCAGTTATTGCAAATAATATATGTCTTTTTGGCATCCATCGTTTTACATTTTTACTATGACAGTTTATATCCATTTGGGTCACTGTTCAAAAATAGGTCAGTAAAAATGTGCTGTAAATAATTTAAAATGTTCAGTGGTTGAATGTAATCGGTGACCCACAGAAAAGGCACAACAGTAAAAAAGATACAACGTCAATACCTACAATTGTTGTTTAAAAAAGTGAAATGTCCCTTTTCTTTTGTTTATTTGTTGCCATGAGCAGTACAGTCCTGAGTTTGGTGTTATGCAACATTTTGAGCACATTTTACTGTTCAAATCAACATTTTTTGCCCCGTTTTTTATCATTGTGGAAAACCATTATTATTGTGTGTATACCGTGGAGCAAAAGAAAAAAATAAGTATTTAATCAGCCACCCATTTTTTCTCATTTTGCCTCTAGTTGAGGTAAATTACAGCCATCTCTCATCTTTAAGTGGGAGGACTTGCACAATCGGTGGCTGACTAAATGCTTTCCCCTCTCACTATATGTACAAAAATAATTTCACTAATATGAGAAATACTGTATCAGCAAGCCTTGTCATTATTTTCAACTGTACTTCCAAAAATTATAGCCAACCTTAATCATATGAATAATAGTAATTCCAAGTCAAAGCACAGAGAACAGGATACAGCCTAATCTTCTCTCCTGAAACACAATTCATCTTAATATACACTAAAATAATTAATATTAAATTTAACGGATCCCTTATTCATCCCACAGTGGGGAAATTTCAGTGTTGCATCACCGGTTACAGAACAGTAGGAATGAGGAGCACAAAGCATACAATAAATCTATACTAAAATAAAATCAAAAGCCCTAATAATAGGTTAATAACGAAGGAAATCTTAAATCTCTAACTTGAGCATAATGAAGAAGCAAGCATTAACTATAACAAGAATAAAATCTCTGACTTTAGCATAATAAGAAGCAATGAGGCCAATGTATAAAACATGTCCCGGATCAGGGCCAGGATCGGGGCCAGGATCGGGGCCAGGACCAGCTGAGACCACAAAGACTGCACTTTTGTATTAACCGCATTCCATTTAATTGGGCCAATAGAATCATTTATTATAACAAATCAAATTGCTAATGACCCCGGCACATGCATGTATTCATCCGGGTGACGCTCTCTGCATAATTTAGCAGTGAATGGAGTCTGGCCTTTACCGTGAGTGTCGACGAGGATGATGATGGTAATTGATGATGTCATGAAGTCCAAGGTCCCATCAGGAGCCGGAGTCACGGGCCACGGGTTTTATAGTGGTGTCCTGGAGTTACACCATTAAAGGCTGTTTCTTGTCAATTACATAATAACACAACCCAATATTTACATAGTTTTAATTGTTTGATTGTCTCGTCAAATTCAACTATTTTGTGATGTCCTTGGATAGGAGGACTGTTGTGATTTTGGGCCGTAGAAATAATAATAATGATAATTGTATTTACCACACAGCTAGATACATTTAAAAAAAAAACTAAAATACATAGAATGATTTCTTGAAAGCTTTTAGACAAATAACCCTCCTGAAAATACGTTAAATAATTAGTTAAAACTTCCTGAAAGTGAGATTGAGAAGTGAGAGTGTTGTAGTGTAAAAATAATATATGCCCAATGTACAATGTACAAGTATGCCTAATGTGCTACTACATAGGGATGGGTAATGTTGAACTGAAAATAAAAATGCAGTTATTGGTACGGGATAAAAATAGAGCCGCAAAACATACCTGAAAAACATACTTTAAATACGGAAATATAGAAGAGAAAATGACTGAAAACCTTAATTTGACCCATTGGAAAAGGTTCCTCCAGGCTTAAAGGAGGAGTAACTCTAATACAATATAAATATTGTTTGACCCAACAGAAAAATCCGGATTATAAGCCGCTACATATTTACCCGCACTTTAAACGCTGCGGCTTATACTAAGGTGCATTTACAGTTATAGTAAATGTTCTTTTACACTCTAGTTGTGATTGAATCCAAAACTACTAGAAGATGACTCCAAACTCATGTCAAATAAAATGAATTTGTTAAAAAAAAAAAAAAACATGTCACAGGAAATAATCTTAATGTGAAATAAAACTACTTTTATACTTTTAGCCCAAACCAGCTCTTATGTTTTTAAACTTGGCCCCCGACAAAAGTGAGTCAACCCTGGTCTATAGAAATACATTTTTTGTGGATTTAGCTAAAAAAAAACATACATTATTGACTCCGCTGCTGAAATCCAAGCGTTTCCAAAATGCAAAAACTGCAGACTCAGAGGCAGAGGCAGCGAATGAGATTGCAGCTTTTTTGTAAAGAAACCAACTCCCAATCCAAAGCCACAAACTCACAACAGAGACCAGCGTTAG
>JAPMNZ010951572.1:0-12517 GCA_029875035.1 Pomatoschistus microps | reverse complement strand
CAAACCCTTGAGGTCACAATACCTACCTACAACACCTGCCTCCCGCGCTCGCTGAGTGCTCGGATGGGATATAACCGAGATATCCCTCCCCGATCCGTGATTGGTTCTAAAATCATGCCAATTGGCATGATTGGCAATGATTTGAGCGCACACAGCTGCATTGGTATAAACAGGCTACAAAATACGGCCAAAAAAGGGACAAAACCGCCTCTACGTGTAAACTTTCAAGCACACAACTGTAGTTTGAAAATGATCATGTTTTAAAAACCCCACACACTACAAGTCTGATATCGTATGTATACATAATCTGTAAAAACACACAGTTTGAGTATGAACAAAGGGTGAAGCTTTAACTACATGGTCCTGAGCAAAAGGCCTGCGCTCTGTCGTGAGGACGGGGCTGTGGATCACACGCAGGTGCGGTTATTTCTGAACGGAAGGAATGAGCCACTCACTTGGGGACATTAACTGTGACACCTTTGTGGGAATGGGAGCTCTCAAACCTGAGCTCAGAACATAGTAGTGTTGGAACTGCTATTTCTCTGATTGAAATATGCTGTGTCTGCTTAGACAATTGAATGTGTGAATGTGTAAAACAGAAATCACATGCAAAGAAGCCCAATCCCTGAATGCCCTTCATACTACCCACCCTATCAACCGAAAGATCGATTTTAAGCAATGATGTGAGAGACTTCATGGGCAATTCTAAGTGGGTTTGGAATAACAACTATTTAAATGTGTTGCAATTTGTTGACTAGCTCTCTAATTTATGAGTGGAATGATAGGAATGAGACGTAAACATGCTATTGAGTCAAAACATGTTATTCAGATTATTTCAGATTTTGGTTTCAACTTGTTTTTATCATCTACATCCAGAAGAAAATAGGATCCTAGAGCTTTACTTTTCAATATGTCAATAGGAGCCGGTGCAAGTTAGAGAAAAACATCATCTATGAGCTCTTCCCTATAAGGATTCATTGAGCTAGAAGGTGACTCTGTCCATCTAGATACAGTCAGAGTAGACATCATTGACACAAAAGACTGCAGGACACCATTTATACTGCAAAACATTGCTAGATATGGGGATGATTTGATTTGCTTCAGAGGTTTTCCCAGAAAACTCATCAGAAATAAACTATATGTCTCTGTTTGTTCTTACATGAAGGTCAGAGCCACACATACTGTAAGCAGGTTATCCTGAACTGGCTGCAGGACTGCTATTGTTGCTCGTATTGATGGCAAACAATATTTACCATGTTTTGCAAACTAACAAAGAAAAAAATTCAAACAATAAGTAATATTTATTGGTCCTTTGTTTTATCATCTACAACTCTCCAGATTGTCTCCAACTTTATGGGAAAAAAGCAATATTTGAAAGAAATGTCTAAAAGGGAAATGTCCAAATGTTTTCTCAGCTCTCACTCAGATAATCAGGTCTCAGTATGTAAAATATAAAATGTTATGTAACAATATAAAAGGCAGCATGGTTTGGTTTTGTTTGTTTCCTAAAATGTTACTTAAACAAAACTTTTCTCCTGGGACAAAATGTGTTCATAAAACGACAAGTTAGTCACTGCAGGTATATTAGGGTTATGGTCGCTATAGTTCCACGACTTGTGGTGACTTTGCGCGTGCTGCTGTCACTGACACATTTCCCAGCTGAAGCCAGGGATTCAAGTCCGCTCTTCGGAAACTCAACCAGAGCTTAAAATAACCTGCAGTTTGATTTAACCCTTTATGAGCCGGCCCACTGCTAAAGGGATAAGAGACTGACAGACCAACTGCTGCACTTTACGCTGAACATCCATATATTTGTGATTTTAGCTTTGCTTTGCCCGTGTCTCTGTTCTCCAGTATTAGCTTGATTTGGTTAAATGATTAAAAAGGATTTTATACTGCAGTACTTAATAACTTGACAGTAGTATTTTTCGTTATTAATAGTATTTGTGGTCTTTTGTTTCTTTGATAGCTCAATATGATTGGACAATGAATCAGTTGTTTGATGTTGTATTAGTATTTTTCAAAGTGTTTTAATGTTGTTCTCTATTGATGAGATTATTTGATTCAAATCATGAAAATAGTTTGATAATTCAAATGGCCAACAGGACAGTTTCTCTCCCCTGTTCACTTTAGTTACTGTGATTATATACTACATTGTATTGTAATTTATTTCATAAATTAACAATCTGACTACCTCTAGTTGCATGATTCTTCTATTTCTTCAACAATAAAACTTTTCAGTACATACCCTTCGTTTATAATGGATTTCAATCTGATTTTCGTTTTTTACTCTCATACTCCAAACAAAGCTGACTTAACAAATGCAATTAGAAATTGACAAAAATGTGTCTTTTCAATTTGTTTTGTTTGAATGGGATAGATTATTTGCAAGTGACAAGTTCCTTCAATAATCATGTGCTATGCTGTCAAATGTGATTTTTAACCATGTTACAACATTGTTCCCCATTCAGTCACAAACCTGGAGTCGTTTTTGGATCTATACATACTAATATCTGGAACTTGCCTGCTGCATGTGTGTATCACCAGCTTCACCGGCTCCTCATGAACCCTTTGGTGTTGGGAAGTTGTAAGATTACATCAATATTTCAAACTTAAGCTCAGAGCAGTTTTATGTATGTAGGGGAGGTGAAAGAAAAAATGCTTGATCTGTGTAAATATGTTTAGATTTAGATTTATATCTATGAATTTGCCATTTGTACTTGTTGAAACTACTGTTCTTTCTGCTCTACATTTATAATACTAATTCACAAAGGCACCAAATGAAAAAAATGGTTGTGCGTAATCCTCTGTTATGTCAATAATTTGTTGTAATGACTTTTAGAGGAAATATTTCTCTAAATTTTCACTATGGAAGTTGGTCGTCTCTACACGTCCCGTCTGCAGACAGACGCATGCTATGTCTTCTTTATTACTATCAAACAAAAGCGACATGTTTTGTTCCTGTTTTTGCACTTTTTTGTCTCATTTGTCTTAACTCTTAACCCAGCATCGAAAGTAAGCACGAAGTTACCATCCTCAGCGGACTCAATGAATTTGTAGTGAAGTTTTTCGGACCACAGGGGAGTAAGTATTGCACAAAACAAACTCACCACTGTCTCTGCTGAATCTGAGGCTAAAAAGATCTGAATGAGAGAAAATAATGGATCAAAGCTGCTGTGACGAGGTTCAAGATGTTATTAATGATGATGAAAATTAAAAATAAGATTGTAATATTCTCTTTTTCCTTATTATTAGGCTTGTTTTTAGGTAGACCCAGTTTATTCAGTTGATATTCTATTCAAATGGAAATTACTTCAGTAAGGCATAATTGTGCAAATAATTCTATAATCATACCACAATTTTCTTAATGAAAGATTAAAACAAATCAAAATCTTTAGCTGTAATTGATTTCAAAGATGTTCATGTCTGGTGTGTTTTGAGATAAGTATAGCCTATCCATCATGCACACTTTAAGGTTAGGGTTGGGACAGCTCTCACGGTTGAGCTTGCTTCAGGATGAAATACCAAGTTTTTTTGAGAGTCCCTGGTCGTCCCGAGGCCAGACCAAAGGAATGTACAGACAATGCGCCAGATCAGAAGAACTGGAAACACACTCAGCTCAAGCCTCCGCACATACACACAAACTACTGAAGCACTCATGAAAATTACATGTTGGCCTGGCTAAGCGAGCAGGTTTTATTTATAAAGCACTGCACATTTCATACTGTGGCCTTACAATAGTAAAAGGACATTATGAATTGGATTACCACATTCTGGACAAAAAGCAGGTACTTCTCTAGTCTCAGTAGAAATTGTGAGCACCTTGCTTTTGCTTACCCATTGCTACCCATTGCAACCCATTGCTTTTGAACATGAAGTGGTCTCTTTAACATGGATTTGAACATTGTCAAACTAGAGGCCTGTCTTATTTTTTCAGAAAGACCGTTCAAGAACTGACTAAACAGCAGTATGTAAACCGGTCTGACCGCTCTAGTTCAGGTCTAGATTCCATACCTTGTGATGCTTTTTAAAGCATCTTGTGACTTTACCATAGCACTCAAACGTTGGACATATGAATGCACACATTTTATTATATTTGGTTGTCAAGGAGGCCAATAAGACATATTGAGGCAAAATTCATTTGAACTCCAACGCTATGTGTGAAGCATATTCTTATTCATGGAACCCACTGTACCAACTGGGAGAATGTGTACAGTCACAGTAGCCTGTCACAAGCTTAGACTTCCCATCAGTAAAGTTCTACTTCTGTTTTGCACCCCTTGTGTCCAGCGCCGTACGAGGGAGGCGTGTGGAAGGTGCGAGTAGATCTTCCAGATAAATACCCTTTCAAATCACCGTCGATAGGTAAGCACCGTGGCTTACCATGGGAGACGTGGTCCTGCTGTCAAATATCAATATTGCTCTCTGCTTTTTCAGGATTCATGAACAAGATATTTCATCCCAACATCGACGAAGCGTAAGTCTTAACACAATTTAATCTATTTAACTTCCTTACCATTGATTTGTCTGAATTTAAAACACCAAAAATATTTGAGTAACAACTAGAACAGCGTTTGTATAGCACAGACCAGTTCCATTTCTTAAAGGTTCACTGTGTAGTTTTTACACATCGAGCGTTGGGATAATTTATAAGTCTACTTCTACCACCAACACTACGGAAGCCTTCGAGGGCCATATGTCATGTTTGACAGTGGTCCCCAACACNGTATAGCACAGACCAGTTCCATTTCTTAAAGGTTCACTGTGTAGTTTTTACACATCGAGCGTTGGGATCATTTATAAGTCTACTTCTACCACCAACACTACGGAAGCCTTCGAGGGCCATATGTCATGTTTGACAGTGGTCCCCAACACCCGGTAATTCACCGGACCACTAAGGATCCTTTAGTTTGATAAATGACCAGATCTCTCCAAACACATCCACGCCACAAATGTGCCTTGACCGGAGGCGGACATGTAAACAAAGTCTGCGTTGTGGAGTGGCCCACGCTGCAGAGAGGTGTTTTACGCCTGGAGGGATGAGAAATCTGTTGGAGCTTTAAAACGAGGAGCAGGACATGGCTTTGCCGCGGCAGAACTGTGGCTAAAAGCTCAGACATTCAATCCAAAATGTCACGCAATTGATAAAGTTGATAGTTTTGCGGGGACTCTGCGTGTTTTATTTGAGGTTTGTCCCTGAATAAGTTTTGTTGAAACTTGTGACAGTAGTTGGAGCGAGTCAGAACAGATTCTGCCTCGTTCTTATAACTATCTTAAGAAAGTTACTGTTGGTGGGAAGACAGTTACTGTCAGTGTGAAAACAGTTACGTATTGTTCACGTGTGATTCTGTTGTGTACAAACTACACAATGTGCCTCCTGTTGTTTTAACTCTGCCTTTCGGTGCGTGTGGTTTGAGATTTTATAATGCCGGTTTCCAGATTTTTACATATTTTCTTACATCGTTCTTTTCCATAGCTGCTGTCCTCCATGATCCCTTCTTCAAACTTGTGAGGGAACCTGTTAACCTGTGAAACAAAAACGCGATTCTCGCATCGTTTTTGTCCCTTATCAGCCAATGTATTTCAAGATGGCGCATTGACAGACATTTATAATTCAAATTCTAAGTCTGAAAACAATTCAAAGTACATGTTGGAGGAAGATATTCTTTGAAAGGTCACGTTTGTTATTAGTTAACATGTTTTTTATTCATTTTAAGCAACTGAAGAAATCAGAGGGAGTTGACTCCAAAATGTCATCATTATTGTTGTTGCTAACTAACACACGGTGTTTCAGAATACTGAATATGTATTTTGTATAGTATTCCGTTATTTTTAAAAAAGTAGTACCTGTGTTCTGAATGCTTTGAAGACTTTTATTTATACAAAAAATGTATTATTTTTTTAATTATTACAATTAATTATAAATATATTTTTTTTAGCAAAACTTGCAAAAATACATTTCAAAGTATCTGAAACCACATCGTCAATAAATGTTTAAATACAATTGTCTTAGTTAGTGTTTTTTTTTGTAAAACAAGTCAAAGTGCTTCAACAGCTGCCATTCAACAGTCATTTAACAATCTTTAAGAATATGCAACTTTTTATCACACATTTTTTAGCCTTAACAACTCATTATTAATAATTCTTAATAATAATTAACAAACTAACTGTTCCTAATGCTAATTAGAATATGCCTGAATTATCCCACTGAAAATCCAGTTTGTTTTGAGGAACATCTATGAAGAATGTTTTTTTTTCCTTTAAAAATATACTAAAACACATACAAATGTATATATGTAATATGATATAATATAATATAGTATAATATAATATATATACTCCCTCTGTGTATATATTTATTCCAAACTGGATCGCTTCGAATTGAAAGACTCCGATTAATCTAAATGCACGATAAGTCTTGTATTGCTCTGGAAGAAAGTTTGTTCATGTCTGCTAGAATTATACACATACTTTTCCCAATATCCGAAATATCCCCACTGTGAGACAAATAGAGGATCTCTTAATCTTAATCTTATCCACAATCCATCATTTAACTGTCCTTTAACCAGAAAGTACATGTAGAAAGCTACTTTTGTAACACTCCTATTTGTAAATAAGTTTTTTGTTTGTTTTGTTGTTCTCCTTCTTCTAGATCAGGGACAGTGTGCTTAGATGTCATCAACCAGACGTGGACAGCCCTCTACGGTTAGTGCCTGTGCCCATATTAGGTCATTGGTTCCTGTCTGACTAATCACAATTAAACCTCAAATGGTCTTTAAACAACAAATGTGATGCATTATTTGTGTTGATGCTTAAAGGGGACCTGGGTATTGTTTACTTCTGGTTTTAGAGTCTAAAACAATTGTATCAAAGATTTTGCAGAACATCGCGCCTTACTTTCCCCGGGGCCACTCTGATTTTATTTCGGTCCTCTCCTGTCTTTCACATCTGCTCGTTTACCTCCAGAACATTTTTGACTTTCAATGATCTTTCATTTACGCTTAAGTCACAAAGAACTGATCTAATCTGCTAAGCGGCTTCAGAAACAAACTCTGCAATCCACTGGGCATGTGCAGCCGAAAAGGGGACGCGTGATTGGGGCTGAGCATAATGACGGACTTTTTGCACACCCTGACTGATCCTATTTATGCCAAATGTAGCATGTACATTTCTCTATTGTGAGAAATGGTGCAAACATCTCCCTAAATACCTTTTTAAGAATGACAAATGTAATAAGGGAGAATGCAGACTTTAAGAGAAGTGAACCATTATTTGTCCCACTGTTGCAGCGCACATACAGGACAGTAGAAAGAACACAAAAAATACACAGATAATAAGCTGTAAATGGTTTATGATAGTAGCACTAAATATATATGTGTATAGATATATAGTGTTGAATGTTTGTATGTACAGTATATATACATACATATATATACATTTACAAGTTAATAAATAGTCTCATCATTTATAATGGCCAAAAATATTCAATAGGATTAAATGCTCTGTGTACATGCACACACACACACACACACACTTACACAGGGTAGGTGACGTGACCTTCGGGTATTACCTCATTAGTGGGCACCTCTCCCCTCACTAAGAAGATTAGGGTCAAAGAGTGGCTTCATGTGACATCACCACATTCTACTTTATCTTCCATATTTATGAAAGCGCTCTTTAGTTATAGCCGTTTGTGGTTAAAGCTACTGTACCTGATTTTCCTTTGTACTGTTTTGGTAGGGAAAGGATTTTCAATAAATGCATTTAAGTTTTGAATTCTTAAAAGGGAACATTGTGATCATGCAAGAGACCAGTTTTGTGAAGAAAAAAGCAGGGATGAAAATGGGATTTTTGACATGCATAATGTTTGTTTTCACTGAATAAAAACAATGGGGGTAAGAAAAGATGTAGAAATAAAACTAATAATTACCTTTAAAGTAACTACAAGGAATAATTTCAGAACATGTTTGTTAGGATTGTGCAGTGACTAGTTTTCTGTCGCTCCTCCTGACAGTTTACCACATACCCATGTCCCTCATCGATAGTGCTTCTCCTCTGACCCTGACTCAGCCCCTCTATGTGTCCGCTGTTTCCAGATCTGACCAACATCTTCGAGTCCTTCTTGCCCCAGCTGCTGGCGTACCCTAACCCCATTGACCCGCTGAATGGAGACGCCGCCGCCATGTACCTGCACAAGCCCGAGGAGTACAAGCAGAAGATCAAAGGTACCACGCTCACGCACAAGTCACCGGATTGTTGTGGTGAAGAGGGAGCAGCATCTGCAGTCAAAGCTCTGGAATTACCGCTTTTGCCGCCCTCACCTGTGGTCATGTGCTTTGGGTAGTGACAGAAAGGGTAAGATTGAACGGTCGATATGAGTTGCAGAGTGGCTGGATGCTCTGTTAGAGGAGCTCAGTCGGGTTGGAGTAGATCTGCTGCCTCTCCACGTCGAGAGGAGCCAGTTGAGGTGACTTGGGCATCTGTTCCGGACCCCCGGCAGAAGAACCAGGACACATTGGAGGGACTATGTCTCTCTTTTGGGCTGGGAACACCTCTGGACCTGGCAACCGATAAAGCGAAAAAACATAGATTGATCTAGTGATTGTTCAAGCCTGTAGGTGCGCTGCTCCCCATCTCTCTGCTCAAACAAACTCAATGGGAAAGAATCAATATTTGAAAAAAATATTGAAAAAAAATAAATACAAAGATNATCTAAAATTGGCTTGATATTTGATATTTCGTTTTGATGCAACAGATAAAAAAAAAAAAAAAAAAATTTAATAATGGTTTCAGGTCGATATGGTTTTGTTTTTTCAATATTTAGTTTTTTCATTTTTTGCATCGAAACGAAAAGTCAAATATCAAGCCAGTTTTTCCTTTTCCTCATCAAAATGAAAAATGAAAATTCAAGCCATTTTTAGACATTTCATTTTTGATTTTAATTGGAAAAAACCATTGAACGTAAAATACCTTTTCCCTAGATGATTTTTTTGATGGTGATTCACAAAGCTGCCATATTATTGTGTTGTCTTAAAGTTCTTGTTTACTGGCCAACGTCATGTATATATTTTTGGTTGGTATATATCAACAGCCTGTATCTTGATCATAATATAGACTGCACTGTAGAGACTGCTGCTCCTGACAGAGGCCCTAATGCAGCCCTATTCAACTTTCTGCCAAATCTGTCCTGGTTTATACCTGGTTGGTAGCAGTCCAGTCCAAGATGTGAAAAAACTGAATTGTAACTGAATTAGAAATTGTGTTCGTTTATGTTTATGAGTGGCCCAGAGCCCTTTTAACCATTCAAAACGTCTGGTCCTTGGGAAAAATCAGTAGAATATAGTGGCATTGAAGGAAGGGTCAAATGTATAGGACAAATACTTGGACAAAAGAATATACAGTTATGACTGCCACGAATTTCGTTCATCATCAATCCTAAAATATTCACCGTATTTCTTTAATTGTTGATTGGGTCCGCTAACCTCCACTGTCTCTCTCTCTCTCTCTCCCTCTCTCTCCCTAGAGTACATCCAGAAATATGCAACGGAGGAGGCCCTAAAGGAGCAGGAGGAGGGCGCGGGCGACTCCTCCTCCGAAAGCTCCATGTCGGATTTCTCAGAGGACGAGGCCCAGGACATGGAGTTGTAGTGATCACCTTAAACCAGAGACTATATATATTTGGGTTCCTAAACACGGCGAACGCAGACTTCTAATAATCATATTTAAACAAGTTGATTTTTTTATTATTATTATTATTATTATTACAAAACGAGGATTTGTATGGATAGCCTTCTGGTATGTTTGAGACGCCGTATGCCCTCTTCTGTAGCTGTTTTTAATTTTTTTTTATTGAAATGCTCTTCACAATCTCTTTTTTCCCTTGAAGATGTAGTGTTGACCAGAGGAGCACCTGTATCTCTCACAGATTTTAAGATTTCTCTAAGATTTCTTCAGTTTGTAGCGCATTTTTGACCAAATGTGTGGGGATGTTTTTCTCAATGCGACTTTGATTTATTTTCTAAATCAGATAGTTTTGCTTTAAACCCAGATTTTGGATTTTGTGTTGCCCCTTGCATTTTGACTGCAGAATTGTACAAGTTATATTTAATACACCGTATCTTCAGTTTCTTCCAACTGGACAACAGCAGATGAATAAAATTGTATTCACTTCAATAGGTCTTCGAGAAAAGCCCCCTTTGATGATGTAATTATATGTCAACACATTGTTACAGCTGGAAAGTGAAGCAGTATATTACATTGTTCTACTTTTCATTATACGTTTATACATTACATACAGGGATGCACCAATATACGTAATACTGGTATCAGATTTCGTGCTGATCCAAGAGCGGATAATGGATCAGATATTGTTTAAGTTTAGATCCTGATTGGGCTTCTTAAAAATGGACTAAAACTTTTAACGTGCTGATTATATCCCAAAATGTTACTGTACATTTACAAAGCATAAGAACACAGACTCTATTCTGCGTCGCTCCCAGACCGGTCAGGCCACTTACAGGTCCAGTCTCCATGCGGGGCACTGATCATGTGGAGCCCTGTACCCTTTGCCTTAGCACTCAAACTTTGGAGCAGTAATTGTATATAAAACTGCTAAATATACTGTATGTATAAGCACACTTTTGGCAATCTTCTTTATGCTTTTGATTTTCACACAGGCTCGACTGCAGCAGCACAAGTCATTGCATTTTCGCAGCACAATTAAAATATGATGAACATAAACTGTACATAGATGGACAATGCTAACCCCCTAGCTTGATAAAGGCCAATAGGGAAGTGCTCATGGACAAAGCTTTGCTCCAACTCGCTATTCACTTACATTGACAAGTAAACTCCACAGTTACCTTATGATTCACACTGAACGTTTTAGCGCTCTCTGCTACTCGCTTTTGATAACTCGGGCCGTTGCTACCCAAACATTTTTGGACGTTTGGCTTCATATTTTTGAGCAAAGAGGTTTGGTTTTTTTTTTAGGTAGTTCGAATCTTCCTTTTACACTAAGGGTGGTGTCAGTGTTGAGTTCATTTACTCCTGTGTGATCTACATTAACCAAAATCAAAACAATGACATCGGTGTTTTTCATCACCGTGATCCAATGGGGGTCCTATCTGTCAAAAAATCAGCTCGGCTCTTCCTTGTACTCTTAAACACATCTGCTGGCCTTGTCTCAGTAGTATCCGGTTCACGTGGTTACCGGTACATGCAGTGAGAAGAAATGGTTTAGTTAAATTACAAACAGAATACTACCTTAATTGGTGTGCAGGATTTGCTCAATTGAATAATGTGGACCGGTTTTCACTACTTTGTAAATGTACACAAAGTTGTTCTGTAGTGAACTGCAGAATGAACAGCCGTTATAGAAAACAATCTGATTCATGTAATTATCTAGTTGAAGTTTTAATAAATTATATTTTTTAAAGGATTTCTTTTATTATCTTATTCCATCAGATATTGAAAGCCAATTGACAAAGTTGTATTTGTGCATCCCTGGTATCTGCGTCTGCGTTGTATTGTTGGGACATCTGCAAACTGATAAACATCATTTGCCGTCACTTTAGCACTGTTAAAACATTTCAGAAATAAAATAGGGAGGATGGTTAGAAGCGTGATGGCACAAAGACTATGTATTTGTGTAGAAAAGAATGAATTGTGTGACTGAATTTTCGCACCTCATCCGTAAAGGTTTCTCAAAATCACCTCCCGTGTTTTCCGTTTTCAGAGAAGTTTTAAGATGAGCAGTTCAGGTGTTTGCAAAAGGTGCAAAATATGTATGCTTCAGTTGATAACCATTCATTACACTAATACAGTCAATGAAAAAACACAGTTGTATACTTAAAAAAATGTATAGTATTGTGTTACAATGGATAAATATATATTTTGAGAAAAATCTAAAACAAAGAAAAAAATCTGATCTGTTATAAAACAATTGCATCTACCTGACAGAAAACTTACTCATGGTCCCAGTGGTGGAAAGGTATGGGGGAGAAAATACAATATAAACAAGTTTTTCTTTTTTCATTTCAAACCTGCAGAAGATATACACACAATTATTCACAGGAAAGAAGTAATGATGAAAACAAAACATTTAAAAATTATTTAAAAAGGGATTGGATGAATCAGAAAGCTTAACGTAATACTTTCCACCACTGGTGAGACTCAAACTATTCTAAAACATTTCAGATGCCGAACTTGGAATAATGTTGCGCCTCCCTCTACCCGCTCCCACAGCTGACGTCCGGGCAGTTTGGCTTTAATGGCTCGAATGTGGCTGTACAGCTTCGCAGAGACAGTAGATCTAGTTTTGTATCCAACTGACTTTTCAATACTCCTATAATAAACCGTGAATAAATTAGTTTACAAGGCTTGAGATCAGCATGATGTGAGAAGTGCACTGTGGACCTTTTACCAGAGGACAGGCCAAAAGCTCTGCAGTCCTGGATTCTTTGTATTGCCCTCAAACGTCAAAATTATACATATCTTTACTTAGAATGCAAGTGTT
>JAPMNZ010951556.1:0-13893 GCA_029875035.1 Pomatoschistus microps | reverse complement strand
GGTCACACCTGCAAAGGTTTCATGGGGGTCAAGTACATAGAGGACTGCTCCTGTCTCCGACATGGATAGTATAAAACAAAATGAATGCTCCACTTTTTACCGCTGATGCATCTTTGAGAGGGAGAGCATTGCTGTGTGAAAAGGAAGACACAATATACCAGACCTGATGCACAGGATAGTGGTTTATTTGGCAGACACGATCTTAAAGAAAGAACTTTTCTATCTGGGGAACATTTACAAAGAGGCCATTGGAGTATCATGAGGATTCTTCAGGTCAGCAGCCATCCTGCTCAGACTATCCACCCTTCTACCATCTGGGAGGCCCTATTAATTGTCTTCTCAAGGTTAAAACTGGGATGACCATAAGGCCATAAGCCTGCTGTTGAGAGCCAGCACTCTTCTGTATAAGTTTGCTGTAGTGATTGTTGACATGATGAATGTTGGCATATCTGCTGGAATGTATTTTACAGCATTAGACATACTTGTGGCATGTGTGTGACCAATACATTTGAAACGAATATGCTCAACCTTTCCACCACCTCAATATCTATCTATCTATGAATATACATGCATTCAATTCCATCAACGGGCTGTGAAAAGTACAGGTGTATCTGGAGGTTTTAGCTTGATGCACTAGCCAAAATTTTGCACTTCGGAGCACTGCTCTATAATTTAGAGACCAAACCTGTTAAACATCCAGACATTCACCCCATAGATAGAACAAATCAGTGGCGTCCAAACACCAAGTATTAACCAAGAACTTGGACAACTGTGTTTTTCTTTGTTGAAATTGTATTTCCTCATAGTCAGAAGAGGTCCAAGGAATTAATAATGTGTTTCTTATGGGAAAAATACATGTTTTACGAACACAAAATAAAAGTTGTTTTGCAGGACACCAAATTAAGTGTTAGCTGTCTTCTCCAGATATACTTTTGGAGCTGATGAGTGTTTCACGTCTCATAGTTTCACAAGCAGACAAGAGTGCAGGTTGTCCTTCCAGTGAAGAGATATTTTCATAGAACTTTTTTGGATTGCACTGCATCTGCATAGATCCTCTGAGAAAACAGAGCAATTTGTAGAAATATTTTTGCCCTGCTATCCAAATAGCAGTTCCCGATTCCAAGATGACTCCATCACAAGCAATGACTCTCTAATGTAAAATGTTACAATGCTTCATTAACTATTTGTACCACTGTAGATTTTAAAAAATGACAAAATAATGCAAATAATTGTAATACATTGGTCAGGTGAATGGCGCCACCTGCAAGGGAAATACAGATCCTGTCAGACCTAGTAACATGCAGGGTATTAGGGCCTGTACTGCAGTGAATCGTGAGGCAGCTGCAGCTGTAAAGTGCCAAATTATCATTGTGTTCAAGTGGTTGCCTCACTTCTTTCAGTCAGTAGTAGCTTATCACCTCGGTGTAGTGAAATAAAAATGCTGTGTGAATGCAGAGTGTCCAAAAAAGGCGTTATGTAAAACCGATGATGACATCAAAACCATGATTTTCATGTTTTAGGTACAATCCACAGAAACATTAATCACTTCAGACAGAACATGAAATATTTTAATCCATCAATTCAATTTACAAAAGTATATTCCATTTTATGTACAATATGTACAAAGATATATATTTATATTTAAATGTATAAAATCCTACATGGCTTTATCCACACAATCTAGAAAATAGCATTGTAACAAACATACAGTATCACTAATCTGCAGGGAGGCTTCTGTGCAAAGCTGTGCAAAATACATAGTGCTGTTGCTTTGTTCATTTGTAAATATTATTTTCAGGCTAATTTTAATTACTATTTGAAAATTAAATGTGCTTTGGGATGTGATGAGGTCTGGGCTCCGCTCAATGGAGATGAGATTTCTTTGTTTGGAGAGTATCTTAGTATGATATAAATGTGTTCATTATTTAATTGGAGAGGATTTTTACTGCTCAATAAGATGACATGAAGCATAGCAAACAAGCAAAAAGGTTAAACATCTTCAACTGCAGGTATTGTAATTGCCTTGGTGTGTCTGTCTGTTTGTAAGAAGGATTGAATCTGGTGTGTAGATCGAATGTTATGGGAAGAAGTATTACAATTACTAATTTGGCGGGGTTTGCGTGCTCCAAGTGCATGTTCAAGTTTGTTTCCATTTTATCTTAACATCAAATGTATTCTGATTATTCTCAGTAAATTCCCATAGTGACACATAGAAATTACAGGTAAAAAAATAAATATTCATTCATAATTCATTTTTTTTTTCAAAGGCTGGATCTGATGGCTGCAAGATAATGTAATCAGAAAGAAAAACATATACAAAGAAAAGCTTTATTTATTCTGATACAATTTACTAATTTGAGTATTGAGTCTTAAATATGTTGTTTTCAATAGAACAAGTCGATTTAATCTTCTATTAAGCACAGTAGCATATTTCTTTCCAAGTGAGAAATTGTCTTTTATAGTTTAAGAACAAAAACATATTTTGTTCCATTGTAAGTCTGCTTTATTGCTTAACAGATTATCAAGATAAAGCATGTATCAACTAAAAGTTTAACCTTTATAAACCTGGAAAACTAGATTTAGATAAAGGTTCACTTATCCTGAATTTTGTGGAAATGTTGTATTAGCCAATATATTCATGTATTGCGTTTTCTTTTTCTGTTGCTAATGCAATTCTCAAAACATTTCCTAATATATGTGTAACGTAAATTTGTGTAACAAACAAATCTTGCAACCTTTCCAGAAATTGTTTTACAGCAATAATTACAATGTCCAATAGAAGTGTGCACTATATTGGGGTAAACTTGTGTCGAGGCTTAAGATTGTCAGTGGAACAACAGTTTTATCAGTACCAGTACACGATAGTGTTTTATCAAAGTCCTATTTTTGTAGCAGTACAATTCCATAATGACAGGTCTGCACAGTCAATAATCCTTTGTCAGCAGTGTCTTTCCTCCTCACAAAGAAATGCTGTTTTAACAGAAAAAGTGACTATAAATAGAAACAGTTGCTTGATGACATGTGGCTCATCAAAGCCTTCTCCTTACACTTGATGGATGTCAGGGGAGACATAACAGTCTGTGTTGTCCCTTAAAAACAGCTTTGAAACAAAGCTCAAGGCCCATAGGACTTTGCCGCTGTCTTAACGCCACAGATTTAAATAATGTTAATTACAGAGTCACATGGGACAAGACTTGAGCTAGAGGTTGCTTTTCAACAGTTTTTAATCAACTCATCAATGCATAAAGTCTTTGGAGGAGGTGATTTCAGTTATGTCCAGAAGATGGCGCTTCCCCCAGTCTGACACTCCCTAGGAATGTTGTGTGGTTGGTCATACTGATAAGTGTGTCTTCGTAGACAATACGTATGGATATTCTCTGCCCAGCGCGCAGAAGGCTCACCCCGGCCGTGTAGCAGGTGTTGAACTTACGCTGGCCTGTTTCGATGCTGCAGGTGCAGCGTAGAAAAGGATTGGAGTCCACCATCACTTCATAGCTGGCAATGTCAGTGAAATTGAGGTAGTACACCTAAAGGAACAATTAGAAATCACAACTGTTTAAAATTCACTGAACCACTTGTGGCCATGAGTGATAGACTGTCTAACTGTAGATGTAGGACTTTTACATGCACAGCAAGTACATTTAGCTTTGAACTATAGATTTAAAGAGTTACGTCAAGACCGTACTCACTTCTACCTGACTATAAATGAAGTAGACCCCATCCAGCAGCACCTCCAGCTCTCCAGAGCGAGAGTGCATTTTGAACACGCGGTGATGGATGGACACCATCTTCCAGTTTCTGAGGATGCCTTCAGAGAGATCTAAATATTTAACAACAAAAAGAGAAATACAGTCCACCTAAATGCCTCAGGACTACAATGCTGGTATGAATAACTATCAACACATTATCGTTGTGATTACTCATGTTTTGTATTATATACAGTTTAACTTGCCTTCTTTTATTTCAAGAATGAACGTCAACAAGACTCACCTTCTCTCACTTGAATTGTGGTTTCCTGCCCTTGTAAGTGAACCACTGCAGCCTGAAAGACAATACTCAAGTTATCTCCAATAGTAGCACATGGGACACCCTGAATGTCTAAGATATTATAGAGGTAACAGATATACCTGGAACTCTTTTGTTTTAGACCTGGAGTCTGGAATTCCTGTAAAAATAAAGACATCATTTATCACAGATGAAATTACACGATTCAAACAAAACAAACATGAAATAGTTGGAGCATGGATCACTGTGTTCTCACAGTGTGTTTGACATCTGCATCAGAAGTCTCTAAAGCAATGAGTTCATCGATTTTGACAACTTGAGAGCCCCTCTAGTGTGGGAACGTGTCTCCATGTACTGTAATCTAAGAAGTCATCTCTGAGCTTGTAGCTGTTTTAACTTCTCTGGCTTGTGAAGCGTTTTGGCTATATCACTACAGAAATGGTGTCATTTCTATTTGGATGTAGGTACCTGCTGGGCCCTGTGCGCCCGGAGGTCCCTGTGGTCCTGGAGGTCCAGGAGGCCCGGCAGGCCCCATCACATTACTCCCTGGAAACCCAGGTATCCCAGGGATGCCCGGAGGCCCCTGTGGGCCAGGGGGGCCAGGAGGGCCAGGGGGTCCTGGCACAGGCCTTTTTCTTCCTGTAAATATGAATCAATGTTTAATGTTACATTGTATGAAATGATGTAGTAGCACCGGCACATGGCTGTGATGATAACCACAAATACACTTTATTTATCATCACAGCCTCAAAAGTCAAGTGACAATCATGTCATATCATTCTTTAGCATGCGGTATAAAAGAGAGCACCACCCTCACTCAGCCAATCAGATTTCAGTGTCAAAAAGTGCACAAAGATACTTTTACAAGAGCCTTTCTGATTAGTCAGTCAACTTTTCAAGTTATTTCAATTATATTATTTCTACAAAATGTTTGTTTTATAGAAAAATTTACCTTATAAAATGTAGTAAAATACATTTCATAAAGTACTAAGATTAAGGATTATTTCAGACAGATCAATGAGGGAAGATACTGGCCTGCAAGCAGGATAAAAAAGTCTCCAAAAGATGTATGAAATCACATCTAATAGGACTGGAACAAATGAATGTACAAAAACAAAGATGTAACTAGAACAGCCCTCGTAGGGCGCAGACATCTGCCAAGTTCCATTCTGTGATCTGGGTCACCTCCAAAATATAATCAGTTTTCCCTTGTCCCATTTCCAAGCTTTACTGAACATTTTGTAAAAATCTGCCCATAACCTCTTGAGTTGTGTTGCAAACTAACTGACAGACAGAGGAACCCGGGTGATTACAGCTTTATTCAAGTAGATTCAGTAAATCATATGAAATACCTTTTTTCTTCTCTCGTCTTCTTTCTTTACCCGAAGAATCTGTAACAAAAATAGTAAATGTGTGAAATAATCAACAATGATCCAAGAGAATTTTTTGAGCAAATTCCCTGGCTGCATCATAGAAAAGGCAAACATAACTGAGGATGTGTGTGTGCAGTGGACTGAAGGTATGGCAGGCTGTGGTATTTTCTAGTGTAGTAATTTGTAAGTGCGGTTTCACCTCCTCTGTATGAACAAGTGCCTTAAGCATTCACAGGCAGTGGAACTGGAGAAGATCATTAGAGAGATACTTTATCCTGCCAAAATCCTTTTCTTTGAATTAAGCCCAGATGGAGAATGCAGATGAAAGTGTGTACATGTGTGTGTGTGTATCTTCTTACAGACACACACACTTGTGTGTGATCTTGCGCAGTCTTTATAGGGCATCTATGTCCATGTATGACACACAAACACCACGGCTCTGCAGCTCGAGCCGTCTCACTCTTCTTGTGTTCACTGTGTCATTACAACTACAAAGGCCATTTAACCTTAAAACCTCACAGTTTGAGTCCCCTCTAACATATGGCTAGTGTTTTTCCCCTGGCTAAATGACTGGATGCATCCGTAAAGATTTGTCTTAACGAGCAGCCTATCTCCAATCTGGTGCCCGTTATGAGTGCCACAAACTGACACACATACACACACATGCACACACACACTATACATGCGCACATGTGAGGCTGAGATTACAAAAGCCTTTGTCTGTGGCTTAGAGTAGAAGAGAGACCTGGGAATGATTAGTGTTTAGAGGCTCAGGACTTCACTGATTTATGTAGAAAGTCTCAAAGGTGAGTTTTTTCTTCTAATTTAAACACAATCACTACACAACCCCCCCAAGTATTCAGTGTCACGCCACAGACTGGAATGCCTTGTGATCATGCTGCACTTGTTGCACTCAGACATTGACTTCAAAGGCATAGCTTTATTTGCATAGCTTACATTCTAAACAAAAAACTACAAAAGCCAACTCAGACATACTGAGCAGATGGTTTTGTCTAAAATAACTATTGATTATGATGAATCAGGCCAGTTAATGAAAGCCGTAGAGTCCCATGACGAGGTTTCCCAGCAGGTTGTTTCAAAGTCAAGTTTAGAGCTTGTATTTGCAGCTCCAGTCTGTAGTTTGTCTGCTTCAAATTGGTAATACACTAGATAAAGATATTGCCCCTCTTTTCAATCCAACTAGTAATCATTCCCATTCTATTTCCTTTTTGTAAACATGTCTACAACAGTGTGGTCAAGGTGCTTTACTTTGTCTTGTAACTGCAATGAAAATGACTAATGCGCAAAACAAATTGTTTTCAATAATATAAAGTCTGTAAGAATTACTGTTAACACAGTACTAAATCTTTTTCAAATCAACAAGAGCTGTGGACATTGCTCAAGAAAAGACACGCTATTGGCACAGAGGCTGAACGCTGTGATGCAGGTGCTGTCTCTTGACTGAAAGTGTAAAGATTCAAAGGCCTGAGTTTGTCTGTGGCTCATGATCAGTAAGGACTGAGAACGTACCTGTGTCTAACTGCTTTCCCGGACTTCTCTTGGAACGCTGCGTAATTCCTCTGTGCTCTTCTTTTTCAAGGAAGTCACCATTTCCATGTTGTAGTTTTTTCTGGTAAAACAGGGAAAACAAAATGGTTTGTCAATACACTAATAAAGTTATTATTTGGTCTCAGTAATTATATCAATCGTTTCTCACAACAAACTATATGGGTATTTGGAGGTTGTCATTGGTCAGAAGGACAAACGTACATGCACATTATAATACATCCTTTTAGTGCTTTTGGGGATGCT
The DNA here is from genome assembly GCA_029875035.1 of Pomatoschistus microps. NCBI lineage: Eukaryota > Metazoa > Chordata > Actinopteri > Gobiiformes > Gobiidae > Pomatoschistus > Pomatoschistus microps. The sequence goes on along the minus strand of JAPMNZ010951556.1, from coordinate 6,703 downwards.
CAAAGATAACATTGCATAATTAATTCACTGTGTAGCTATAGTGGTCAGCTACTACTGTAGCCACAGCTGCCCTGGGACAGCCTTAAACCTGGCACAAAGTCCATAAACATTTGTTAGCATGACAGGTCTACCTACCACTATTGTAAATGAGCCTGCTTGTGAACTCTATGATGATGAGCATTATTTTCTGCAGGACTGCTGCAGTAGTTGTTAACATGACATAATTCAACATAACAGATTCCTGACTTCGTGTCAGTTTAATGGAAATGTGGTTGTGTCTCCACAACAAGAAGTGAAATGCTTTCAGACAGTAGAACACTGCATTGCCAAGTCATTGTCTGCACTATTGGTGGCGTAACTTATCCTGTAACAGAAGTCACTTTTGTTTCGCAGTCAGACAGTCACCTGGACGTGTCTGCTCTAAAATTGACCTTTTCAAACAAAAGGAACAGGTTATTTTGCTTAATTTGAGAGCTATTCTTATTCATGTGGTAACTGGTTCTAGTCCAGATCAGGGTATTGTGGGTAAGAGGACAAAGAAGAGGATATGGCGACCGTGGTCAGAAAGCAGAAGATATGTTCTCAAGTGGTGGTGGATGCTCCCATGGGTCAGTGAGGAGCGGGACAAACCACGCTGCTGATGTTCTACTTTTCCAATACAAACATACTCAGCGACGTGCAGACGAGAAACCGCCATATTTGGCTTTTCATGTAGCCTGGCTTTAGCCATCCGTAAACTCCGGTCAATAATCATTTCCTTGCATCTAACGTCTGGGTCTGGTGCCTGTGTTTGCGATTACATCGGCAGAATTCCATCCGACCAATCAGCGAGTGCGGGAGGCGGGTGTTGTAGTTAGTTGTGGGTGACGTCAAGAGTTTGTGCCGAACGGGCAGGTTGTTTGTTTGGCAATGGTGAAGAATGCGATAGTAAAGTATTCCAGTCTGGTTCTATCAAGAAATTGAAGCCGGAGCAAGAGAAGTATAGCAAAAGTCATTGCTGGCAAAGATTGTGGTGCTACTCCCTACGGGCTCTGTTAGCGGAGATGGCTAAGCTAAATGCTAAATACTAACGACTCACTTGAGCGCATTACATACGTCGCGGTAAACTCAGATCCAATCGTTTTAATCTGCAAAATGAGTTAACCCCTCCCACCTGTTAACGGAGCTCAATGGAGCGCCTCCAGACCTTAGTACGAGATGTAATTTGTACTATGGTGTGGTACGACCAGGGTACTTCTCATGTAAATGAATTGAATTTCCATCACATGCATGCCTTCTTTTAGGGATTGATAAAACTGAACAAAATCAGCTTCAAAGTGAATAATGATCCTATTTAAAAATGCATTTAGCTGAATTTTAGAAAACAACCATGTTGGGGCATATCTTGTCTTCATTGTCCCATCCTATTCCTAATATTTGAAATGAATTAATATTTTCCACATTGAAAATGAGGAAAATAGTAGGGGGTAGTTACTTCTGAAACCAGCGCAGGCTGAAGTGGCCTGTAAATCGCAGCTCAGTAAACTGCTGAACCAGAGCTCAAAAACACTGTGGAATTAATCTCCTTACCTTGAATGTTATTACAACTTTTTTCATTGTAGTCCATTGTAATGCATGTTTATTTTCATTTTATTTTGTAGAGACCACTGCACCCGACAAGGCCACTGCACATAAATAAAAACAGTTCACGTCTCTTATTTGGTAGAATTCAGTAAATGTTAAGATCCATACGTCAAAACTGTTTTATTATAATGTTTTATAATAACAGTGATATGATCAAAACCGCAATATACCACGGCACATCTTCTTGAAGACAAGACTAAAGGAGTAATCCAAGATTCAACCATAACAAATGTAGAAATAAAACTGCAGTTGATTTGATCAGGACGGCTTTCCAAAGAACCAAATCAACTCTAAATCAAGCATCACATTCTATCACCAACAATGTTCAAAACTGCATGCAAATCCAGTCTGGTTATTTTTCCATCCACAGAATATGATTTGACAGAGAAACTCAGCACTTAAAAGAAAACGACCACCCAAATACTTCTTTCTGTCATGCTCTGCTATATTGGAGATCACTTACGGTCACACATTGGACTGTCAGCATAAATAATGGCCAATGTGCAAGACGCACAACCTCCAAATTGCTGTGGACAAGCAACCATATGAGCTGTGTGCTGGACATCTGCTCAGAGTTTGGCTTCTCTGCAACTGTGAAGCAGTGACATGTGCTGCTCCATAACATGGATTAAAAAATAATAGAAACATTGCTATGGTTTAGCTTGTTGATGCTAGACATGCGGCACGCCAACTTGCACAGTGAGGTGCACAATCACAGTATTTCTTGCATAAAACCAATTGTCTCAAACAAAAAGACTTAAAGTCATTGTGTGGTTTGCAAAACCTCTAAAAGGCACCCATGATGTTTTGATTTTGCCGCCTGACTTCTCAGATGTGGTGGTCCTCTCTGCGGTGTGCTGGGCGGGATCATGTTAGACACATCCCTTGTCCAAATTGTTGAAAAGTGTATATTCCTGACCAGCTGCCAACCAAGTCTGACCTTCTAACCATGGGAATTCCATCCTGATGGAGCAGTATGCCCTAAGAGTGTTTGAATTGACACACAGACCTCCAGATGTTCTGCAAGCAGTCCTGTTCGCCTTCAAATGGCGTGCAGGTGTCTCCACATCTCCGCTCCAGCTGTTGGCATATAAGCCGCTTTTACTTCTCAAAGAATTTGGGTGTATGTTCGGACATATGGCATAACACTTTTGTCTGTTGTGACAGCCAAACATGATTCAACAGATGATTGCTGGCTCGAGATGAGTCTGTTCAGAGCAACAAAAAAAACAAACAAGCAATCTGCTACGCTACTAAGAAAAGATGGTAAAATATGACATGCTTATTGAATAAAAGGCAAACAATAATACGTGATATAATAAATGGTTTTGGACTTTTGTTTGCTTTATTTATTACCAAATTTACGGCCTGCCAACCCGTCAAATGCATGCAGAGTTACAGTAAATCAGGATGACAAAGTGTTGGTATGTATTCCTTGTGCCAACCATTGAGTAAACCTTCTTTTTCGGCATGAGAGAGAAATGCTATTAATTAGACATCTTTCAACTATTCAAAGCATGGGGGGCGCTCCATGAGGATATGACTAAAATGCAGTCACTAGAGGCACATTTTATCTCCTCATCGCAAGACCTTATTAAATCCCTATAAAACTGAAGCAATGTGGTTGTGTAAAAGTTTATCAAAAATATTTAGCTGATATTCTGCAACGTTAGTCAGTGAACAGTTTAAACTTGTAATATATCAAAGTTTTCTGGTTACACATTTTATTGTATTATTATGTTGTATTTGTGTTGACCGGGCTTGACAGTTTCAAATACTTCTTCTGTTCTGTTTCGCTTTTTGTCTCACACAAGTTGAATATAACTACTCGGCTCTTGTTTTTTCTAGAACAATGCCAATGTGCACTTCAAATCTACATGTAACTTGATACGTTGATTGTACCATGTCATATAAATATTACCAATTGTATTTATTGTAATAACATCAGCGAGTTACTCCCAACACTGTCAGTGAATGACATCAGGCCAAACGAGTTCAGGAGGTGAAACTGAGGGCTGGTTCCAGATGGCGACTGGGACACAGGAGTTCCCCAGGACTCTCAAACAAGGTCAACGAGATTTAGACATTTCTAAAATCATACACGGTCACTCCCTAAACACTATCACCATCTGTTTCAGTCCCCAATTTGTAATCTAATTATCCAATATCCAAAAGATCTACTACTAAATTTGTGGAATGTAACCCAAAGGAGACGTTCCTGTCAGCAGCCAATCACATTTTCATTCAGTTGGCAAATGTGCTTCCCGTTCTAGAGCTGTGGAAATATTGACCTTTTCATGTTTTTGATTATGACTCTGATAATAACCTTTGTCTTTACGAATATTCAATCATGGAGCAACCTGAGACTTCTTTCCATTGTTGCTCGCCTCGGTCTTATCACTTTCTCACAATGATTTTTTTCTGATAAACCAGGTCTCTGCTCTCCAGTAGACAGCCCACCCCAGTGCTTAGCAGACCGTATGCTGCTCATGACTTTTTGTTCCATCAAAATGACTTTTTTAATAGCAGTTAACTAGACTCCAGATGTTTCAGCATCTGTTCTTAGTGTGACTTTGAAGGCATACATCAGAAGAAAAAAAAATATTTCAGAATATAGTTATGAGAAAAATATTGGGCCCAGTATAAAAATAGTCCATACTATTGCAATTATACAGTCAGTAAGCACCTTTATTACATTTCACGACTCGCGTCAGGTGAACAAAGGCTCTCCTCTACCGTATGCCCGCATCACACTTAAACTAAAGAAAGGCACACCACAGTGGGGCAGTTTTACTCTTGGGAACAGTACAGATCTGCTGCACAGCTGGGATTTACTGCCTTGCTCAAGGGCATAACAACAGGGATTGTTGAGGGGAAGCCTGTTTGTTCACTTCCTTGGCCCAAGTCATAAATGACCAAATAATTTGCTCTCATTACTAAGGAACCAGAAGGATCTAAGCCTTAGTGTGAGATGTTAAGTGCTACACATAATGAATCACTTTCTACTTACAAGATCTTACCAAAATGTTTATTTCTCCATTATTAGCGTCAAGTCACATCTTGAAAGCACATTCTACTGTGTGCACTGTTTGAGAAACTGCAAGAAAATGCATGAAGACAAGTGCTGCCCTCTTGAATTCTCTCAATTTGCTTTCTTTGTATTGTTTCTTTTCTCCATAGAGAAATATATCACAAAGTGCTTTACAATTGTTGGTCATTTGTCTCTCACTCCAGGCAGAGATGGGAGCGGGGTCGCCGTCAGAAGGTGACCTATTGTACATGGGTCACCGGAGGAAATCTACATGAGGAGAACGTGAAAACTCCACACAGAAAGGTCTGGAGGTGGAATCAACCCCAGGACCTTCTTGCTGTGAGCACCACCGTGCTGCCTGGGACTCATCATAATGCCACTATAGAGGAACCTGTCAGGACCCTGCTCCAGAGGATGGATGCTTGTTTTGGTCAGGACATCTTAGTTTGAGGATGTATTAATTAATTAATTAATTGTTTATTTGGTTGGGACAGTGCATGTTAATGAACACAGCTCTCCGAATTGTAGCCATGGGCTACTTTGCAGCCGTTGTCCCACTTTCGCACTCACAAACACACACTCATTCACCGTGATTTGAACCCAGAACCTTCTTGCTGCGAAGTGAGAGTGCTATCCACTCAGCCATGCACTGTGCCGTGCCGCCTGTTATTCAAACTGGTATTTGAATAAATACTCAGAGCTACTCAGAGCTACTCAGACTTGGACATAAATTAACTAAAATTACCAACATTGAAAAAAAAAAAAGTTTCTGAAGCCTTTGGAGCAAATACGAAAGTCTGGACTCCCCATGGTGCTGTGTGCTTCTGCCATCTTTTCAAACTTATTCTCTTAGGATGTTTATTCTGGTGTTAGCTAGATTTCACTGCCTGGAAAATGTGTGGTCAAATTAAATAGGGATGATTATTTATTGGTTCATTGGAATCTTTTTTTCTCACTAATCACAAACTGTTTTAGTAACCATTTAATTGTTAACAGCTCTATATACAGAATTGAACAAATATTTGTTCTGTGAGACCAGATTAAAGAGTCAAACAAAGCAAGTCCACACGAGAAAATAACCAGGAATGATACAATTGATCTGAGTTAGAATATATCAATGCCATTTCAAACAAGTACAATATTGATTGGATTCCTGTTTTCCCTTTGTGGACTATTGGATGGATTATTATATCTATGTAGAAACTGATAAGATAAGATAAGATGTGCTTTATTTATCTCACAAGGAGAAATTTTTGCTTGTATAGAAGTTTTCCAACCATATAGTAATGTAAGAGATCGTTACAGTATCTCATATCACTGTGAAATGTTTAAGTTCACTGTATAATAGCAACTTTGCAGAAATAGTTCAAATTGTTTTAGTGGTTAGCTTAATGTATAGTTTAGCACACCATATACCAAGTTGATTTAAGTATTGCACAGGTGGGCCCTTTGCTTGAGACCAGGGCGCTTAAGTTTTATGAGTGTTTAAAGCTGGAACTTTTTGTTCGTTTCATAAATACTTTTTGTTTGTAGCAACAGAAATAGTCTGGTTGCTGTCTTTGTCTTATTAGAAAACATTGTATTGGCTGAGTGAGGACTGGTACTCTTTTTCACTGAAAAAGTTGAGGAAAAAAAGGTGACAGAAGCCTGAAATATATGCTTGTGAAAAATAGTGATAGAATCAGTGGAAGTAACTATTACCATGTCACCATCAATCTTATATTAGGAGTGGACAGACCAACTCATCGTTTGCCGAATGCGGAAGAAGCCAATTTGAAGTTAGCTGGAACCAATTTCCTTGTTTGGGCATTTTTTTCCAAAGTGGGGTTAGCTTCGCACCATAACAGAGGCAGACATGTTGCTAAGGTGGTTGCAAGCAAGTGTTTCCCCTTTCAATGTCGGCAGCAGATTGGCCATTCCTTATATGGCTCTTATCTAACCATTATGAAATTATAAACAAAGACCACAGAGAGCGCGAAACCCATAGACTGTATATATCAACGGACGTAGTCACGCCTATCTCCGCCATTCTAACTAACGGGCTAAAAA
>JAPMNZ010951547.1:0-22675 GCA_029875035.1 Pomatoschistus microps | reverse complement strand
AAAGAGGAAACAATTCAACTTTTCAGCATTCACTTTAGTAAGTAAATTAACTACATTCCAGGTTATGAATACAGAGACCCCTAAACTTGCAGGAAATGCAGGTACACTGTTTCCAAAGATTTTTTTTCCCATCCAAAGTATGCAGCATGATATAACATCAGTATTCAGTAATGATATTCACAAAGCTACAAGAATAAACAGGCATAGTGAAGCCAGAATGCTCCTGGCAAAGAAACTAGTATCATTAAAGTGCCCGTCTTATAGTACTGTAATAAGAAATAGCACGTGGGTATATAAGAAAGTAATAAATGTCTAATACAAAAATTCAGCTACAAAAACGTTTCTATAAGCCATTAAAGCTGGGGTGTATTACTGCTTGACCTACACAATATGTAACTATTATAAAAATCCATGTAAGAAGTTTCTGGTCCAATAACAGTTCACATACTTTTACGTTTTTGCCTAAAGATGTGACTGAGCTCAACTTTTTCCAACAGAAAGTTGAAAAAATGAAGACCACCCTCAGCTCTCAGAAAGTCAAATAGTGACTAACAAGTATGAAAAATATAACGTATTTTCCATAGAAGAAAGAAAAAATGTCCAATACAATCCAGCTATGAAGAAGTAATTAAAAGTAACTAGTTAGACAAAAAATGGTTGATATTCGTGATCAGACTGCAGTGAGTAATAAGGTTATAAAAATGCCATAATACGTGGTCTAAGATGTTTTTGTTTTTACCACTTTCCGTGAATTAAAGTATAGATGTTGTTAACAGTATTACTCTAACTTTCACCATTAATTGAATAACTCTCATACTTTTTACATAGCTAACTTGACAAGCAGTCACTAGCAAATAGATTGTTTCCTCTCAAAAACATATCTGGTATAAAATATGATCCCGAATGCAAATATTTAGAAGGATTCTCCATTTTAATCGAATCTGCCCTCGCGACCAGCGCACCTGCTCCTGTGTCATGTACCTGTTGCGTTCGCCGTGGTCTTCGCTATTTTTCCACGTCGTACCGAGATTTCCAGACCACGGGAATGGAGGAAAAGTCTCAAATAAGCCGATAAACTGGACTTGTCGCCGGGTCGAGCTGGTGTCGTGGCTGCTTCACCTTCTCCACAGTCTCCCAGCGCAGACAGAAGCGGGTGAAAGGTGCAGGAGACAAAGGCAGCCAATCACAGAGCTCTGGAGGCGGGAGCTCCAGGAAAACAGCGCTTGTGATTGGATCGTGTGGATAATGCAGGAAAAGGGGGATTTCTATGGAAACCTAATGGATTTTCAATTGTTTTGATTTTTAATTCTTAAAACTAGAAAAGGGACACTGCAAAAAAATCTGTAAAAAAAAAAAAAAGATTACTTATCGTTTGTTCCGACAGAAAGTCAAATATAAGTTAAATGTTGTGCGTAAATATGCAGTCTTTATCTTATTTTAAAGAACCCTGTGAATCACTATTTGACGCTTTGGATGAAGGGTGGGTCATGGATGGGTGGTCTCCTCTTTTTCACTTATCTGTCTGAAAAAGCTGATCAAAAACGCATGTAGAACCAGTGATTTTTAATTAAATGTTAACTTTATCTATTCATATTTTAAAAACAGTCCATCTGGGTTCCAGTAAAAATATTGAAGTGTTCAGAAATAATAGACTACAGTACTCAATATTATTGAACTACAATTGTTTGTATTATATTTGAAATGGGTCAAAATGAGAGGGTATTGCCACTTTACCAGAAAAGTTACATAAACAGGTGGCTAAGAGGCTCAGGCGGTGGTCAGCGTTTATGACGGGTTAAGAAAGGTTAAATAACAGTTAAGGTGTCTAGGATTTGTGACTCTCTATGCGAGTTTAGACCCTTTTCCTTATAGCACTGGCAATTGAATTTTCCCCACTGTGGGATGAATAAAGGATCTCTTATCTTGTCTAATATATGAATCAACATGAAATACACGTGAAATACAATAGCCTGTGTGAAAAGTTATATACAAGTTACATGAGTGAATTTGAATTTCAAAGAACCAGGCGCCAACATAATCCATATATATTTTATTCTCAATACGGCAAAATACAAAGAATATTCAGGACAGACTCTCATTAGTCACAATAATACTCACTTCACAAGAATGCTTTAAATTACATCACCTAAGTCTGAGTACCTTCAGCCTCATATTGCATCCATTAGATAGAATAGCATCTCTCTATGTTCAGATCTCATAAACCTACAGTAATCCAATTCACACTACTATGGTACATGATAGTGTATGCTGCTGCGGCTGGCCCAGGTACAAATTGCTACAGCTTTTGAGACGTCTGTGTAGAGAAATACCTCTGCTCCAAAAACATCTCTGACCAATTGTTCAAAAAAGGTACACGGTAAAATACGCATTACATTACATCCCCCCCAATGACGAGATGGGACAATATATGCATTTGATGAACAGCTCTGTATGAAATACAGGAGGAGAACGTTTTTGCACTTAAGTTGAGAGACATTTGGTTATGAGGCGATACTGAAAGAGAGCAGATAAGACAAAACAGACAAGCACAAGAGACTAAAATGAATTGATATACAGTCAGCAGACGTACAATAGTGTCTGCAACAGCTGGAAGAAGAAACGGAGAGGCCCACAAAAAAGGGGAAAATGTGCATAAAGTATCTCACAAAATGTATTTACAAGCTTTTCTCAATTTAATAAAAAGGTCACCTGTAGAAATAGAAATCGCCCTTAAAGAAAATGTTATGTATTTACAATTTATACAATTGTTTTAAATAGAAACATGCACACGCGTTAAGCTCCTTCTACTGAATGTCAAAACTTACCCTGGATTCAAACGAGTCAATATTAATTACTACTTTACAAAGAAATCTCATCATGATCATCAGCCCCAACATTTACAGTTTATTAAAATGGCAGCGCAGGGCGGTTCTCAAACTGCGGGGCGAGTACAGTCCATCGTACGCTAAATACACTTGGAGTCAAGTCTTTTAAGACTTTGTAAGGATCAAATAGTTTACGAAAATAAAGGCAGCTATGAATGAGTGACGTGAGAAGTTGGACTTGTTTGGTTACATTTTGATTTGATACACAAATATTTTCTTTTGTGTAAAATTGTTTTGTTTAAAGAGTGTGTGCCTGGTTTCCCCCTCGTGGAGTTTGAGCAGAATGTGTTGTCCCAGAATAAATATGTTGTGAAACCAGCTTTTGGTTTAATGAAAAGAGTTTACTTCATTGTTTGTCTAATTATAGAGCATTTCATTGTGAAACTGCTTATGTGGTTTAGCCAAAACTGTGCTCTGGTTTCGGAGAGTCAAAAAAAGTGCTTTTAAACTTAGAAATGTGAATAATTAGTTTTTCAATTTCTTTTCCAAAATGTAAAAAAATATAAGGAACGAGCTCTGTTGACGATTCGAAGACAATTCACAGGCTCTTAACAAAAATCTGAATATACAGAGAAATAGTTCCCATAAGATTAAGTAAATGTATCTTGTAATGTTTTGCATGCACTTTACATTGAAGTTATGATTATGCACTTTGTGTTTTGAAACATGTCGGTGGGCCAAATCATTTTGCAATAGCGGGAAATATCTACAAAAAGACCAAAATGGCCGATACAGCAGAATGCAATCACTACCATTCAATATGAACTATAATTTCTTTAAGGCCTAAACTTTGGTGCTTTACAAAGTGGTACAATGGACAGCGTACTTGACAAGTTTGAGAACCATCCGTGCCGCCGCGAAAAAAGGCCATTCTGAAAAAACCATGACGCGAAAGGGGGCGAAAATAAATAAGCGAGTCCCAAAAAAATAAATTGTTAAAATGCTAATGCTAGATCTGTACATTTGACTGATTAGATAGAATATGCTGTCTTTACAAAGTGAACCAGTGTATGAAGACTGAGCAATCGATGAGAAAGTGGCCTCCAGCTTAAAGTCGAAAACGGCTTGATTTTGCCGTTTCCGTTTGGTTATAAAACTATGTACAATATTTACTATATACTAAACCAGTACACAAAGTTGCAAAAGCTAAAAGGCATTGGACAGTTAAAACAGGCTTCTCACGGAAAACAAAACAGATCTTTGTAAAAAATCCTGCATAGATTAAATTAATACCTCTTATTTGGGGGTAAAGAGGACATAACAGTATGCCCCTCCCACAGTAAAAGGCCGGGAGCCAGTGGCAGAAAACACAGACTTGGACGATTAATGGAAAATGTGAATGTAGCTTTGTTGTAGTGACTTTTTCTGTGTATACAATGGCTAAATTGGGCACTTTTTTGCCACCAATGTATCAATAAAATAGTGTAAACTTTAGCATTGTGTATATATTAAGAACCTCTTGGCAATAGTAATGCCTGGGATTGAATAAACGAAAGCCAATTACACCATACAGTGGGACAATCTGAGCATAACTAAAGACTTGCAGTGGTAGTGAAAGGAATGTTCCAATTTAGGTACTCAGTCATTATGGATTTGTTTGCAAAACTCACTTAATGGAAGTCGAAGTTTTGCATGTTTAAAATAAAGCAAAAAGTGCATTCTTTTGAAACCGGAATTTGCATTTCTTGTATAATATATTTTGAGAAGTCCCGGGTGGATTGTCGAATTTGTTTTAAATGCGACAGGATTTCTATTGATATTGTACCGTGGCATTCCCATATTGTAAGCCTACTGAAAATATTATAATGTAAATAACTGCATTGGATGACAATACTTGGTTCTTTCCTGCTGTTTCCTAAAAACATATATTGTAGAGAAAATGGGAAAAAAAATAATAATCACATAACACTGTAAGGAATTGGCTTGAGGAACAATGCAATTTTCTGTTTAATTTCAATAAAATTGTGATAAATATGTGCATGTTAGCCTTTCCTAAGGTCTAAAAATACTAAAGAATTTTAAAATATAATAATATAACTTTAAGACTGGGTCAATAAATTTAAACTGCACTTAAAAACATAATCGTTGCCAGTTTTTTCAGTTTGACTGTCGGAAATCATAAAACCAGAGCAAAAACATTTAAATAAAACAGCGGATTCCTGTAGCTTGAAGAAGGCACAGAAATGATAAGAGAAACCTTCATTTAAAGCACCTTTGGCATTCATGGGAGGTACTTTGGTGAAAACAAAATCTAAAAAGTAAAGTCCTTTTTTTAGTGTTGCCATAATAAATAGTTTCCCAATCCTCCAAAATGGCTTAACGCCAAAAGATGTAACATGGGGTTGAGGTAATTCAATACAACAAATTCATTAGTCAAAGTCTCCCTGTGTGGTGCTTGAAGGTGAGAAGAAAAGAAATGATAATAATTGAAAAGTTGCTCAGTTTTGGCAAAGCTGGTGAAGCGAAATGACACAGTGCTGGAGATTCGTTGGAAAGACTCGAGAAGGAGAGTCTACAGTACTGCTGTTTGTGAGCAGAGATACAGCCAAAACCAAGAGAGCTCATACGGTCACTAACAACACCGTGGGAATAAAACCAATCTCCAAACTTGTGTGGATTTGTGAAGAAAAATAAAAAAGTGAATTTGTGCAAAATACAACTGTGAAAAAATGTGAATGGGCTTCATTTCCCTTTAGACAATTCAAAAGAGAATAATTTGGCTGCAATTTTCACTTATATTCACAAGGATTTTGCTGCATTTCTCTTTGAATAAATTTTTGTAAATATTGACTTCCAATAGAATAGGCAAAAATAGTGATTTTTCAAGGAAATCAGCTTTACGTTCACAACACTACAATTATTGGCATATTCCATTTAAAGACTGAATTTAAGATTAAAAATATTTACTCTTTTGCAGTGTCAAACTATGAATTGCTGTTACGACTCCAATGACCCTAAGAATTACCAATAAAAACGATTTCTATAATAAAATATATACTATAGATTTTAAAATGTATCTTGGAGTTAATTTCAATTGTCTTGTAGTGCTTGTCGCCATGGAGATGTTTTAACTTTAGCCCAATTGCTTCACAGAATTGAAGTCACTAAATATCTTCATGTAGACAACCATAGACAATCTTAAAAGTTAATTTCATTATTAATTATTAACAAAAAAGAATTGAAAAAAAAAAAGTGCCAAACTTTTGAGCATTCCAGGCAGTGTAAATAAATATTAAAATTGGTTGTAAAATTCACTTTGCTTTTGGTGCGAAGGACTTGGCCGTGGCTGTATCTCTGCTCTAGTGTGTGAGACATGGTGCAGTGACTGAGGTGGTGGTGGAGGAAGCGGAGAATAAAGTCTTGTTTTCAGGGAATGGGTTTCGCGTCGAGCCGTAGCCAGTGCAGCCCTTGTCGAGTGTAGCGCACCAGTTCAGTCATGCTGCTGGTGTTGAAGATCAGAGGACCCATCATTTTGTCCAGTTCAAAGAAGAACTCTGCGGAGAGCGAGAAACAGGAGTCAGTCAAAGAAACCCAAGAGGCTATGTAATTGAAACTTGGAAAATTAGAATATCAAATCAAAAGCTCATTCATTTCTGATTCAACTTAAAATGTGAGACCAATATTCTATAATACATGCAAAGTGACATATGCCAAGCCGTAGTTTATTATACATTTGAGGATTATGATTATTATTTTTTTGAGATTTTCTTATTTGGAGTTTTTACAAGCTGTAAAACTATTGCCATAATTATTGATATAATAACAAAAAGGGGGAAATTAGACCTGAGACCTATATGATGTGTCATTTTGTGTCATGTTGTCTGTGGTGCGCTCAGGTCTAAATGTATCTTGTCATTTGGTGATCATGTGTGAAGCATGCTTTTAGTTTAGTCAATCTCCAAATTCTTCTTTGGTTTAGTCTATGCTCCAAAGCACAGAAAAAACTATCCTGGAGCTCAAGTGGATCAGGAAGCACAATGAGTTTGCACTTAAAGCTTGGGTTCCTAACTTTATTTGTGAAAGAATATAACAAATATGTTTGTCCCAACAGAAGTCTCAAAAGTAGAATCAGGTAGAAATAGTCATATAGATCTTATTACATAGTAGTTTTTGATTGGAAAGATTGGTACCCCAGCCTTAAATGTGTGAACATGCTTCAAAGCAGTGTTTTGTTTATCAATTCAATTAAATAAATACAAAAACTAGCTATAAGGCTATATCTAGTAATAAATTATAATCCCACTGATTTAATCCAATGATAAAATACAGGCAAGGATATTTCCAAACCTTTCTGCTCCTTGGAGAGTTGTTCGGCCTGGTCCCAAACCTCAGTGGCGTATAAGAAGTTGGAGGTGACCTGGACGTAGCTTGCTGCCATCTGGTGGATCCTCTGGGGAATGGTGACGGAGGAGGAGTTGCTGCTGCTGCTGCTCACAGACGAGTAGCCGCTGGCCGTGCTGCCGGGGGACAGTTTGGGGGAGACGGGGGAGGGCATGCCCGCTTTGCTGTGGAGGGGAGGATAGAGGAGGTTATAGAAATGCAAATGTCAACTGCACAAGACGTTAAAACACTGATGTTGAATATTGGGGCTGCACAATTAAACGCAGGCTTTGATATTCCTGAGATTCCTGAGACATCAACAACTAACAAGAGATTAAGTATGTAATTATTCTTAATTTTATCTGTAAATCAAATTTCAATTCTCAACCATCAGAAGTTAGAAAAAATTATAAATACTAGTTCAATTATGGGTTAGTTGATAACCCAAGTCATCCTGGCCCCATTTAATTCTGGTACTGCATCTGGGATTTTCTGTAATAATAGTGCTGTGCAAACATTTTATATTATTTCATATATCACAATGACTGAGATGTTATCTTAATTTTTTTCAGTATTATATCAATTACATTTTGTGTTAGGGAAATTTGGAAGTGTATGGGTTAAAACAACAAACATAGCAGCCCCTATTGGCCATGTAAAGGTTTGCACAAGACCATGGTTCTTGGCATTATTGAGACAAATTAAAACCAAAAAAGATTGTATCAAATTACAGTGAACTTATTACTTATCATTATTTCCACGTAATTTTTTAACAAAACAAAAAATGACAAGTGATAGATCAACCCAATTGGGTTCACAAGAATTATTATTGTGAGAATGACTTACTTTCCCATTCCAGGAGAGGGCGCCTGGGTGTTACTCAATGAGTTCTGTCAAAAAGAGCAATAAATTCCGAGTTACAAGCCGTCAGGTCTGGATTCCAATGACAGATACTACATAAATCAGTTTCATTTCCACTGTACTTCACAAAGGCGCTTACCTTTAAGTGTTCTGTGAGAGTTTTGGAGTATTTCAGTGCACTGTCTTTCCTAAGCTTGAATAACCGAAGATACAAGAGGGACTGACATCGAAGGCTGTGGACACAAACATGGATGAGATTAAGAACCAATCAAAAGACTATACTCTATTAATGCAGCCATTTACAAAACCAAAGTAATTTCTATTAAATTCAATGCACAAGAATCAATGATATAGTTGTATAAATATGTACCATTGCATTACTGACAGAGCCATGTGAATAGTTACAGATTCGATTTCAAAAAGACCAAAAACAGATAGACAAATGCAGGATTCAAACAATAGATGCATTGTTATAGTTTGACAAAAAATTAAAACTTTCTTTTACCAATAAAACTGTAAGAGTTGTGGTGGAAACTTGAGAGGGGTCTGTTCACTCTACAGATTCTTTTTTCATAAAATTGTGCTTTCATTTGTTTCAAACCAGAATAGAATGTATTTTGCAAGTGATTCTGTGTCGCAAACAGTATGAAGAAATAACTTTTTTTTTCTTCCAATCAGTCCCCGTTTCCCGTCAGACCATTTTGCTCTTAAAATACCCAAATTATAAGATCACTAAAAGATCAGCTAGCTAAAGCTGAAATGGGAAAAGCAGGCTCCTGATTGGTCAGTTTTTAGTGCTCATATCTGAATATATGGTGAGTGTGACACAGACTGTTTCTGAGCAAGAGTTTTTTTTACTTTTCAATATAACTCTATATGAGCCAGAGCACTTCCCTATTGGGCTTCATAACGCTAAGAAGTTAGCAATGTCCATCTATATACAGACTTTGGTTTTGACCCTTCATGATCTCAGCATTTCTATTCTAATAGAAAATCAATCCGGTCCCTAGCATCTACAACACAGGCACTTCCTTTCTACGGTCGATGTTCATAAAGTAATGTTTACTTGCCTCCCAATTGTCGTTACTATTCCAAGCAAATAGTATCTTTTTATAGTGTTAGAAACATGATCTCAAAAGCACTAGATATAAACTCACCAAAGCACAGCTAGCCTTTTGTCGGCCGAAGTGGCGTCTGGAGCCATGTAGCTTTTTAACTTCATAGTGTATCTGCAGATCGAAAACAGAAAGGAGATTATTTATGGAGAAAAGGCCGCAGGATACGACAGATGATGTAACAGCTGTGTTTTGCTGCCGTTGTAAAAATGCGTCCGTACTTGATCAGCTCCACCGTCTCCGCGTACATAGGGAACGGGGATTTGGCCTCCTGCGCACTTTTCTCCAGCGCATTTCCACATTCAATAAAAGAAACCACGGCGTCCAAGTAATACACGGCTTTCTCAAACCTGTCCAACTGGATGGAAATGGAAAAATGAGTAATCTAATTGCAAACATGTTCAGAGCGAATCATCTTGAGTTTATATTACATGGGATTGATTGATTCCTACCAGTGCATCTGCGTTGTGCTTGAGTTTCTTGGCTTCTTGTAAGTAGTGATCTGCAGAATGAACCCTTAAAGGGCAAAAAGATTAAGATTTAGTTTATGTTCATTTCCTTTAGGTGAAGAATGTTTAAAACTGACTTATTTCCATTCATGCTTGCTTGTTTAAGTAAGTCTGTATGATTATGTTGGCATTGGTCACCCACCCCTTATGGACCAATGGCTCTATGTGTTTTTTATCATTACATTTCTTGTGTTTGATTCTCTGATCTGTGTTGGCGAAATCAACAGTTTTGTCCTCTACTACTTTAGGTCTATACAAAAATCTATTGAAATTTTAATTATGTTAAATTCTAGTGAACAGAATGTAACATAATAGTTACATTAAAAATACATTAAGTTTCGTTTTACAAAGATACATCATATATAGAAGGAAGAGAAATTGCTTGGCTGAAAGTGAGCGGAATATTGTAACAATGCTGAGGCTAACCAATGAAACCTGATATTTGAATGAGTTTCTGTGGTGGTTTGCTCTACACACCTGCTTACTACTACATGCAGGCTGTTCGCTGTTCTTATCCCCAAAAAGTATTCAACATGGTACATTTGAAGATTGTAATTTGTAGAAATAGCACTAAACTTCAATGGGTCTAAAACTGATCATGTACATCATGATCCAAATCCATAACTCCTTGGAATTGAAGTTTTAAAAATAAATTGGGGTTATAATTATGATTAAGAGCATACAAAAACACACAATCTTTTTAACTGTTCTTTTCCAACTGAGATGTATATCGATTTTGATCTTATGGAGAGACATTTTTAGGTCTAAGTCCCCGATATCTAGAGTGAATGGTACTATTTTTGATAAGTGAGCGATTATCACACTGCAGTACATTGAGTTGAGTGCATACATGTTCTTTGCGTGTCCTGAAAATGGATTTGTGTAAAACTTGTCAAAATTATCAGTAAAATCACAAGGCCACATCTTGTTGGCACCTAGGACCACTTCCTGAATATGGCTGACTTCTAATCCACTGCTTTTGAAAAGGCTAATCCAGATCTTGGAAAGGCCCCTCACCTGCGCGTCAAAGATAACTCTAATCTGAGTGTAGGGTCTTACCGATCTTCGAACACGAGTTTGGAGCGTTGGTTTTTGGAGCCGTCTGAGGAGAGCGGAGGCACAGCCAGCTGGTTATCGCTGCTGCTTTTGGAGGATTTGTCCTGGAGAGACGGAGAGCGAGAGGGACAGTTTTAGGGAAAGAAGGGGTGTATGAAGTGATAGATCAAATTGGGGAGGACCGAGGAGTCTGGAGGGAGAGAGGATTTTGTGCTGGATGGATACTGATTATAGTAACAGTGAAAACAGACACAGCATAGAAAGAATAAAAAGTTCCATGTCAACATAAGGATCCTAATTGATTCATAATTGATAAAAATAGAACTCAGAAATCGTAAAGTTACACAACTTTCTGGAAAATCAAAAAAAATCAAATGCATGGTTGTATACAACAGTGTCCATTGAAATATACACATTTTATGGCACATTGTGAAAGACTACAGCCACAGAAAGAGGAGGCAGCCCCAATATCAGCAAAATAGTTCTGTTTACTGGAAATGACAACAAATCAACAACAACTCTTATAACATACTTTGTTGTTTTAGTTTTAGTTTTATGTAAAACGTGGTGCCCTTTATAAGAGACAGAGAACTACTAAAATTACAGAAATAAATAAAATGTAGTAAATAATATAGTACTGTAAGTTGCAGTACAGAAATTGTTCTGGAGCTCATGTATCACTTCAACTACTATGGCGCCTAAGGACTTAAGTATCATTCTTAAATCTTATTATCGTCTGTAGTCAATATGGTTAGTACTTTTATCATTGTTTTAGACCGCTATAAATACACACACACAAACGTCACGGAGCAATTGCCTACAGCAGTGCTTCTGTCACATTAAGTACAAGCTAAGAAATATTTGGCCTTCACAGAGCACTGTTCTTGCTTTCTGACTCAACTGCCCACTTAGGAAATAAAATGCACAGACGCAGCATAAGAAAACATTAGCAAAAGGAGAAAATGTAAGGCAACGTTTTGGACTAAAGTGGAGCAAATCTACCCACATTTGTCGAGTGCAATCAAAGCCTCCGTTGTGTTATTGTTTGTGCTAACCTTGCCATCGCGCGTGCTGCGTCCTTTGGGCTCTCCTTTGTGGTGTTTGGAGGTGGAGCTGGTCTTGTTATTGTGGCTCCCCTCTTTGCCGCTGCCAGTGCCGCTTGAGAGAGAGGTGGAGGACTGACTGGCGGTCCGCTTTCGACTCGGGTGGTCGGCTTTGGGGGTCCGCTGAAGCCCGGACAGTGACGGCGATGGCACAGGCTCCTCCTTCTTCTCCAGAGACCTGCGTGACCTGACAGGACACATTATGTTAGCAGTGATGTTTTTATTGATTTCAACAAATGACTTTTATTGATTTCAACAAATGACTTCTACTACTGCTATTGATGGCTTTCAGATGACAGGATACACTTATATCACAACAGGAATATGCCCTTTATGTATTATTTGCATATTCCTTCTTTTGTTCTCTGCTCAGGAATGATCCAGAATGTTGTGTCCTCCGCCCTGAGTTTAACAGTTCCAGGCGGACCATCTTTAATGGTTGGCAGACCTGATTCTCCACTTTTTACAATGACAAAAATGTGACAGTAACTAAGTTTAATCAAAGCTCAAACCTTCAAAAGTCATTTGATCTTTTGTATTTTTTCAGCAAATTTTCTTGGTTATTTTCACATTTTCTGTTTATATGTGATTTCCCAAATGCAATTCCATACATAGTTTTTCTATTTCTTTGTGCTATAGTGAAGACTACACATGTAACCCACCCTTTAGAAAAAAATGGCTTAGAGCACAACCTACTTAGTTGGAATATTTTTTTCCCGTTAAAAACAAACTAAAACGCTAGAGGCAAAACCACTTCATTATGTAGACTGCGTCACAATAAAAACATGTTACTCTGCACTTTTTCTTCCGGGCACAATACATAACATTTATGAGCCATTACAGCTTCTAAACAAAGACGTACTGTTGTGTCGTCTTCTGGTACATGATGTATAAGACAGAACCACTTTAGACGAATGAAGATTCATTAACGTAAGCAGAATCCACCGGATATAAAAGGTGAAACTATACTTACTCTTCACTATTGCTCTTATGGTGGGATGCAGGCTTGTCCTCCGGTTTCCGTCTTTTACTGGCAGGTTTAGTACCGTCTTCCTCAGTCTGAAATTTGAAACAAATACATCACAAGTCCATTACCCAAAACACATGAAATTCATGAAAAATCTATCAAAACATTTACTTTCAACAGAAAATGTAATCAGTGCTTAAATTTAAAATTGTACTTAAATCCTTCAGTTTCACAAAACCAGAGCAACTCTATTTTAAGCAAAGCCAATGAGGTCCAGGTCATTCCAAAAGTATTAGAATTTTTTTTACATGACTGCATGTATTGTTGATTACCTTGTGTTTCCTTTTGCCTTTGCTGGAGCTCTTCTCGGAATTGTGCCGACTGGTGTCTTTTGTGTCTCGTTCTAAACATTCGTCTCTTTCCACCTTGATGTCTGCAGGCTCTTTGTACGGTCGTCCTGGGATTCGCGATAGCAAACTCAAGTCTGAAATAGACAAAATAAACAAATTGAGGAAAATACAAAAATAAATAAATGCATATTTATGATGCAGTCTTCAATGGTTCTTAACAGAATAACCTCTTTATTGTTTGCAGATTGTGGACCACATACAACATTATACTTGTTTATACTGTTTTAGTGTATTAAAGGCGCAGAGTATAAAGTTTTTAAGTTTAGGTTTTGCTGAATTCAAATTTCTCTGAAGGGTTAACAATTGCTTGCATTGAATACATGGTATGTCACCCTCTCAACACACAAAGCATTATGGTCTTATTCAAGTTAAGATACATTTGGTTTCAATAAGATCACTCAGGCTGTGCAAATAGGCAGGAAAAGTGCAAACCGTTATAAGTAAAAAAAAAAAAGATTAGACATAATGGTAAACCATTTACTACCAGTGAATACTTGTAAATACTATTTAAAACACTGACCTATTTTGACCAGTAAGACTTGCTGCTGGGACGTCCTGGAGGGGTATCGCTCCTCCGGGTCACTAAGCGGCGACAGTGGCTCTTTATCCTCCATTGGAGAAAACACACAGACCGGTGTCTTGATGCTCTCTGTGTATTTTGGAGTTTGGGACGACGACGGGATGCTCTCATTTTCCTCAGATTCTGAAGAAGAAGAGTCTGTTTTTCGCGGCTTTTTCACCGGCGCTTTCGGCTTGGGTTTTTTGTCCGCCGTACTCGTTGCGGTCGGCCGTGGCGATGCTTTAGGCTCTTTTTTGATGGTTGGTTTCCGAGAGCCTTTCGTGGCCGCTTTTGGCCGCAGCGGGACAGGGGCTGGTTCGCTCTCCACTCGTAACCCGCCCTTAGGCTCCACCACCACCGGGAGCTTCTCAGACTTTTTGGGTGTTTTCTTTCCAGTGACTTTTCGACTGTTTGTCCCACCTACAGAATAAACAAATAAAAATGGTTGAGTACAGAGACAAATTTTCCTTGCACAAAAGTTGTATTGTTATATCTTAGCAATAATGTATTCTATTGTTGTTTTTGTTTATCCTGAGTGTGCGTCTTGAGATTGGAAACCAGACAATCTCAAGTGTGGACCTGTATCTGTTATGGGTGATGTTATTGTGAGTGTTATACATGTACAAGCTCGTAGCTTTTATTAAATCTAATATTTATACTTGCAACAATGAGATGTAAAAGTATTATTTGTATATACACTACACTACCATAATTCTGATCATTTAAACAGTTTATATCTACCTACAAGTGAACGATAGTGTTCTCTCCAAGTTGTTCTTGAAATGTATGCATTTGAAGCAAAAAAGGCCAATTCATAGACCTTCTTCATAGACCTTCAGGATTTAATGGGTCATCTCATTTGCTAATTACTCACACTCTGATTTATGCGCCCATAACTGCACAAGGGCTTTCCTCAAATTTGTGCATGCGTAATGTTGAATATGGTATACAATACATATAAGGCTCAAATGAGCACTGCTTCTGCCTAATCCTCTTTGGGTAGGGTTTGAACTGTATCTTTGTTGGTGTGATGACCAAAATAAAGCAGATCAATCAATCAAGTTTTCTTCATTGAATAATATGTGCTTTAAAAAGAATAAAGTTGTAGGCAACAAGTAGTCACTATTTTAAACTAAGGCTGAAAGATATATTGTTAATGCATCAATATTGAACAATGGACCTTGAATGCACTACAATCAGCAAACCACAAACGTTATTTCATGCTTGTCGTGGATCCACAACTGAGGCCGACCAATGAATAACAAAGAGGATGGGAGTTTTCTGAAATATGATTAACCCAAGATAGTGGCATATATTGTGTGTATCTAGTGTGAATGTTTCAAACACAGACCTTCGCTCTGCGCGGGAGACTTCTGTCGGCCTCTGCCCCCCTCCGGACCCTTCTGCGGGGCCCGGGACTCTCGGCTTGGCGTGGGCGTGGATGAGTCTTTGGAGCTGCCGCCCTGGCTGCTGTAGCCCCGTCCCGAGCTGTTGTCACGTCCCTCCTTCTTGCATTTAGTAGGAGCATTGCTGTTGTCCACCGGAGACGCAGGGGAGGACTGCTTGGTCTTCTTGAACCAATTATCTAGCTGCCACTTGTTCGCTCCTTGTTGTTCAGGCTGAAAAAGTCAAATCAAAGTTATTGGAATTGCATTAGCTGGTAGAAAATGTACAGCTCGAACTGTTGTTAAAAATTACGATCATCATGTATTATTTGCTCTTAACATCTCTCTTGCCATAACTCTGACTAACTATTGGTATTTCATGTATTAGAAATATCCTAATTTCAGCTCCCCATTTTAAAGCAGGAGTGCCTAGCTTTTTTTTGCTTCATGCATTTTGTTTATCCTAACAGTCTTGTTTAAGGAACATTTTGTGAACAAACCAGATCACAACATGCCCGCGTTTATCTTATTAGAAAACCCTTTACATTTTACATACTGCATGAAGCCTGATACTCTTGTTTACACCAAAAAGGCGGGGATAGAACCAAAATGCGTTGAGAGCTAGGAACTAGTTCTTTATCATATTGTAATTTTTTACGGTTTCAAAGTTGGGTACTCTTTAGGCCAGCACTTCTATCTCTTGGCCACAGTGGTAATAAAAACATGAGAAAACAAAACTGAACGCGTGCCAGCACATACACACAAGCACGCAGTCAGCTGATTCAGCACTGAGCATTCTGTAAGAGGGCGGATAATGTATTATAGCTTAAAACAAGTCAAGGCATGTTTCTGTTGAGAAAATAAAGTTCAGACAATTTTCCAATAAGTTGTATTGGGGCGGATATGATTATATTATAGTTCAAATTATTCAATTAGAAAAGCATCTTTTGTTTGTAATTAAACTGCCTCAAATATTTTGTTGAGTTTCAAAATTACTTAAAACTGAAACTGTAGCGCACAGAACAACAAAGTCTGTAAAAACAGTAAGGTCTCAGCAGTTGTCGGAGGGGAAGATAAATCACTGAAATGTATGAATCATTCTAAAAACAACTTTGTGTTGTGAGTGTCGCAAAATAGGAACCCGTGTGACGGTTCTAACCTTTCTCCAAGGTTAGTTTTATCAGTAGAGAATTGATTTACATAAATGGAACAACCACAATAGTTAGATATGTTACAATAAGTCATGGATAAAAGCATGTGCATGTGACCGTTTATTTTTTTCTATTGTTGTCTTTCTGGAGGAATTAATGCAGTTGAGTACAGATTTTAAACACATGTGTATATTTGCGAATCAGACTGTGGTAAAGTCTAAATGTTAGAGATTGCTGCAAATATGTGATTTATTTTTATTAATTCAAGCCGAAATGTTACATTCAGTATAACAATATTTACCTTCCTTAGTTTACGTGACCTTTCGTACATGTTGCCTATTGTGCTTACAGTCTCTACTTACACATGCAAATATATAAACATAAATACACAATCAAGCAACAGTATTTGCCTTAGTTTCACCATGTGTTGTATAATTACAATTTCAATATGTATTTTCGAATATGTGTTTATGTCTTTTGTATAATTGCATGTGTCTTATGCTGTAACTATGTATAACTGCATTGTCCCCGTTAAATAAAAGTAAGTATTCACTCCAATAACGGGTAAGCTAGGGCCGTGACCCCGCCGTGGTGGCTCCGTGTGGCCGTGCTGCTTGCCTGAGGGGTCTAGGGGTGTGAATGTGGATGAATGAGTCAATGTAGTCAACCACCCTCCTAAGAGGAAATGTTTATGGCTATAGAGACTAAATTAAAAAGTATATTCTTGTCATATAAATTGTCAACATATATTTTCTCTAGTAGGTCCAGTTTGGTAGATAACATTACTATTGTGAAGTCATAATCAACAAGCACAAAAACCATGAATTGGACAATATTTGGACAAACCTGGATAAAATACAATTATGTCATGTTTTGTGAAAAGTAAAGCCTAAATATGTCACATGTGCTTGAATGTGTAACCATCAAACGAGCAGGAGGTGTTTGGTGCTGTACCTCTGGTGAAGCCGGGCGTGGTTGTTCGTTGGTTTCGCTGTCGCTGCTGCTGCTTTCGCTCTCGGAGTCTGAACCAGAGCTGGTCTCAGATCCGCTGTGGCTGCTCGAGTCGTCCCTCAGCTGCTCCGTCACCTCGCTGTTAGTGCTGAAAAGTACAGTATAATAATGAGAAACAATACAAACAGACAGTGATATTATTTCAAAAATGTCAACATTCCTGATGGTGGACTCTACTGATGTTGCATGTAATTTCCACAAACGTATATAATCTTACGGAAGAAAGTTCTTTAAACTTGCAAAGATACCTCTGCTTTTGTTTATGTATGCAGATGGGAATGTAATTTTCTCTTATATATTAAATATTTAGAAGCAATCCAGATTTTAACAGTTGTAAATGCAAAATATGTTGAAGCACTTTTGATTTGTCAGAATATGACCAATCACGGAAAGTAATTGTGAGAATGTTGTATGTAAAATTTTGTGATTTGGTACAATGCGCTCTTTTGAACACAACTTAAAGGTGGGGTGCCTAATTTTCAAACCACAACAATTTCCAGACTTTAAAATAGTTCTACGGTTCTATCACTCATGTTCTCATGCACATATGAAAGTGAAAAGGAGAGGCAAGGGTAAAAATAGGTTCAAACACAAGTCAAAAGCAAAAAAAACTGTTAATGTTTACCTTGCTGATGTATTCCTTGAGGCATTCTTCCCAGACTCTTCCACGTCACTGTCCTCACTGCTGCTTAGTTTGAGATCCTCCTCCAACGGCCTATCACAGAAATTGTGATGGAATTCAAAACAAAACTCATCAAGGCTTTGTCTACCAATCCCTCGTTCACTCCATGTATTCTACCCACATGTTGCGTCTGCTTTGAGAAACAAATTATTAAACAAAGTAGAGATTAACCGTATGTTTCCAGCTGGCAGCCTTGGTTTAGTTTGGAAGAATGACGCATGGAAATGAGGTGAAATCCAACACTTAATACAATAATATCAGTTTACATATGTTTTTTCCACAAAGCACATTCAAATTATAGTTTATAGAGCTCCATTGATGTCGTATGCACCTGTAAGTTTGCATGACACGGAAGAACAAAAGGACTTACGTGGGTTGGTCTTCACATGTTTTGGACTGGTGGCTGCTGGAGCTTTTGGAGGATCGCTCTGAAATTTGACACGCATGATGAGCAAAGGCCGCCTTTCAATTCATTTAATGTGATTTAATCATGCAAGTGTACTTACTGTGGCCGCTGGGGAATGGGTGAGAGTCCTAAAACACAAAAAGACTGATTTAGACTTTATTTAGCTAAATTACTGCAGATATTCTTTGAAATCCACAGAGAATGACAAAGATAAGATACACTTTATTGATCTCACAATGGAGAGATTTACATGTCAGATTGGCATAGATAAGATAACTCAAGGTGTGCAAAAAGACCTGTGTGTCTTCATTCATTGGCCTATATGTGAGATTCGATCAAGGCACATCAGGAACTATATATCACAAATGTTGATTCAACGTGTTTGTCGTCATTTGATCCACAGACATTCTATTTCAACTTTAGGACTAAAAGAACCTTCAAATTGCAAATAAACGTCTTTGGAGCTCAACAAAAGAAGCTGGTGTGAAATACAACCTCAGTTTTGTTCATATAACAACATAATGAACAAACAGAAACACAACCTCAGCTATAGTGGTTACATTTTCAGATTGCTTTCTTATTTTTTATTCTAGGGGTAAGCAAATAAGTAAGAGGTACTACATTGAAGTGCAAAAAGCCAATTGTATAAAAAATCGGTTAATACATTTATAAAACTAACTAACCAACCATTTATCACACTTAACTTCCAATGAATCAGAACAAACCTTGGTGGGGAAAGGGAACTTCGAAGGCTCGGTTTTGCAGGGCGTGTGGATGGCCGTCAATGGAGGAGGCCACGTCTGAGTCATTTCCTGGAAAAAACAACAAAATAACAGTTACCATTATGGAAACAAAACACCACAACAAGAGCTAATAACTACAGGATATATTAGAATACCTTTAGAATTTCATCCACACAGTTGGGGTCACTGGAGCCCTAGGAAAAAAAAAAGAAAAAATTAGTATTGAGTTCATATACCTATGAAAACAGAATCTGTCAAGAATTAACTATAATAGACTTCTATGCACAATGTCATTTGGGGAATAAAACAAAAGGAAACTAGGGTTTTTGCCTAAATAGATATGGCACACAACCAATTTGGCATATAATTTGTTATCGACTGGAAATTAAATGAATTGCGACCAATTTTTCATCCTAAAATAAACTATTTTTTTACCATTCATTTTTAGATCATATTGACAGCTGCAGTGATGAAATGGGAATAAATAGAGACGGATCTAAAATGGAATACTGTGGCTTTCGTACAGAGCTGAATAAGAAGATTAGATCATAGGTTGTAACCAAAGTGACATTGAAAGTAGAATTGATTTTTGTAACACATTTTGCTCACTGGTGGTTCAGGGTCGAGTTAGTGAGCCAGGGTCATGAGAAATATGTGCCTAGTACTTTGAGAGTTGTTCCCATATGTAAAGTGCAAAATAAAATAAAAAAAATCATCATCTCAAATAACTGCTAGGATGTGACAAACACGCATTGTTTATGTATTGGTTCCTGAAAACAAGAGCCATAATTTTAACATGGGAGAAATGCAGGATTAAAACTAAACAACGTCTACACTACCCACACGTTAACTCAGTGGTTACAGTGGAAGGCGCACAAGCATTTTGAGTAATGTTATAATTACAGCCCTAAACTGAACAAAAAAAAACATTAAAACGCAATGAATATGAAAGGAAATCTGAGCATACGCACCCTCACCTCCATGGGCTGTGATGGGATCTTGAGTTTGGACAGCGAGGCCTTCCCATTGGATTTCATCTCCCCCACCGTGCTGCTGTGGGAGGGGGCCGTGCTGTAGCTCTCGGCCTGTGAGGTCTTGGCTTCAGTGGTCTCCTGTCCGTCCATGGGCCTCACATACGCAGTGGGCTTCTGCTGCATGGAGCTCGGTTTGGACATTACCAACGGATGGAAGGCCTGGCTTGGGTGCTGCCCGCTGGGGAATGTGTGGACCCTACAGGTAAAAGTGGAATGAGTGGAAAGAGATATGACCATGCAGAAAGTACAAGAGGCTTTTTAAACTTGTCACCAAGAACACGCTATACCAATTTTGATACCATAGTTATTATTTACACAGTCTATTGGGCCAAATTGTATGAGGCAACAAGGGTTTATACAAGTTTAAAGCCAAATTTTGTCTAAAGTTTTATCTAGTTTCAATACGACCGTTTTAGAACCAGGTACAAAGCTATCATTATGTCCCTCCCAAAACCAACACACACACATTCACACTAGCAGGTTCGGTCAAGTCAAATTCAAGACCTAATTATCAATATTTTGGGACACTTAAATGCCACTATTTCAGATTAACCAAAATAACTTTTATGAATGCTCCTTGTATTGTACTGCATTGAAAGTTTGAGGCAAATCCACAATTCCTCTGGACACAGGCAATGTTGCGTACAATAAAACTTCAACTCCACCATCTCTTCTTTCCTTTTTTCCCATTTCTGCCATTTTTCTCAAATTATATCCTTCAATTTGGCTACATTGTTAAAGATTTGAAGACTCTGGAGTTATCCATTATCAGTAAGTGAAAAGTATCGACCTTATGAATGCACGGCTGGAGAGCAATAGGAAAACTAGGACTTACTGTGTATACACCATTTATTATGCATTTTTGAACCGCTTTATTTATAGGTTATTTTATAGTAACTTATTATATGTTAACTGCTGCAGACCGAGATATCTAAGGGTTGTGAAATGTGATGTTAAATAATAAATCAGGAATTATGTAAACTAAATCTCTGTTGGATTCACTTCAGCTTTACTGACATTCTAATCAGCAGATTGTAGAAGAAACACTAGATCAAT
Organism: Pomatoschistus microps; assembly: GCA_029875035.1. Classification (NCBI taxonomy): domain Eukaryota; kingdom Metazoa; phylum Chordata; class Actinopteri; order Gobiiformes; family Gobiidae; genus Pomatoschistus; species Pomatoschistus microps. Next base: position 1,422 of record JAPMNZ010951547.1, on the reverse strand, counting down.
CGATTATCAAAAACAGCCATTACTTGTCTGTTTTATTTATCATAACGTTTTAAGTCACATGCTCACCTGGAAGGGGAGTCCCAGCTGGCCTCTCGGTCCCGTGGAGACTTGGGCCTGTAGCCGTGCTTCCCGTGATGCTGTTCTGTGGACAGCGTGCTCCGACTTGACGAGCTTAAACCCCCTTTAGCCGGACTCGACGTGTGCGATTTAGAATGTTCAGAGGCGCTACTGTGTTTGCTCGGCTTCTTCTCCCGCACCTCGGCGCCGTGTCTTTGGCTACTGCTACTACTACTACTACTGCTGCTACTGCTGTTCCCGCCCCTTTGGCTGCTGTGCCCGCTTGGCAGTCCTGAGCGTTTTTGGGGTTGGGGAGAAGGTCCAACCCCTGTGGAAACTGGAGTCCATTTGCCTTGTCCGCTGCCGCCTGTACCGCCGCTGCGCTGGTCCGGTCCGAAAAGGCCCGACCCGGACTTGTCCTCGGAGGAAGAGGAGTTGTTGTTGTTTGAGGATTTGGAGAGTTTGGGAAGAGTATCTTGACCGATGGGTTCTTTCATCTCGTCGTAGTTGCCAAGCATGCTCTGGATACGGCTCGAGAGTTTGTCTTCTTTGCTGGACTGTGGGACGTAAGCATAACGGGAGAATGTTTAGATATAAAACTTGCGGTTCAACATAAAATCACAGAAGGTTCTAGGTCATCCACGAGCAAGAGATTTGCAGAAACGGCTTAAAAAAGTAAATCCTTTTTTGAATACCATGACTAAGCTAACATTAATATAGGGCTGTAACAAGTGAATTAATTAAATAACTACATGGGCATCAACTAATTCAGTAATTGTTTTAACAAGATGAGGACGATGAAGATGTTTTGAGACAAAGACGCAACTATAATTACTGAAGACTCAAATGTGACCTGTAATCAATCAAGCTATTTTGTTTTCACTCTTCAAGCAGCTTCGATAATTATGGCTCTGTCATTAAATAGAACATCAAAAATGTCAACTAACTACTACTTCCAAGATGCTTTTGAGCATACTTATACAATGATCTCTTTAAGACGCCAAGAAATAGCTGTACTACCACTTTCATGGTTTAATATTACACAAATCCTGAGCTGAGGCTACAAATAGACAATGTGTTACATAATGGCTTTTTAAAATGTCAACGTGACCTTTTGTGGATGTCAAAAGGGAAGGATTTGGAAAGAAAGATTTTGGACATGGGTCTTTAACTACATTCTCTGCATCGCAAAATGTTCTAAAGCAATCCACTACAGATAATCATTTGGACCGCCCACCAATCTGTCCTCTCCCCCCTCTATGGTTAATCAATCGTTGTAAAAAGGACAGGGAGTTGCTGTGAAGTTAGTAAATGGTCTGAATCTGTTGAAAGTATCATGTTTCAGTGTTGAAGGAAACACAAACA